>JAQIYF010000375.1:0-10380 GCA_034700865.1 Oribatida sp. Gr-Ori-00025
GCCACTTTTCAATTTTCCTATTATTTAGCACCCATGAAACACATTTTGGTCGGACTACTTTGTGAAACGGCCTGTACATTGAGTTAAAATAGAAATTGATTTATTACTTTATAATGAATGCAGAGTTTTGCCAATAGTTGTCCGGGTAATAAAATAACGAAAATATTTATCATTGAAATATTCTAATCCATACAAATGTAAATGAAAACACTTTAACCCGGAACATATTATAACGGAAAAGCTATTATAAAAAATGTTACAAATAATACATTAATATTTAATGAAAATTTTTTGATTCTTTGAGAACTTATTCATAAATCTTGAGTCAAACTAATAACTAATTATTCGATGAAATATTTAAAGTTTTACATTTCAACGAAAATTCAGCGATAATTCCAAGCATTAAATAAAAATTTTATGCAATCATAGTATGACTTAATGTATTAATACTTATTTGTGAAAATCCAAATTCTGTTTATAACATATTTAATGCCTCATCACTTTGACGGCACTACCAGTTCGGGAACACCTTTTGTATATATTTTTTTAGTCTTTTATTCGACAAATCAGTACTAATTTTTGAATTTTTTTTTTAAATTTCAATTTATTTATCAATTTATAAAAATTATTGCGTTTCGCATAAAATATGTCAATTATAGGCAAAGAATAAATTAATTTATAATCAAATAAGGATTTATAAACTTTTTTTTTGCTCCAAAAACAGTTTCAAATGTTTGGTTCGTGTCTTATAAAAACTTTTATTAATTATTGTTTTTTAATAAATATTGCAATTAATGCCAAAAAATTAATAAATATTTATTAAATAAATCTTTTATTAATAATGTTTAGAGAATTTTAAAAATTTTAAACAAATATTTACAAAATCTTTTCATTCATTTGAAACCCTTAGCGATTAATATAAGAAATTATTAAATAATTTCAATTTAGATAATAAAATGAACAAAAAAATGATTGAATTATAAGTTGTTTTTAATGACTTTTGAAAAGATTGTTCTTTTGGTTTGAAGCCATACAGACTAACACATCCCTGGCCTTCAAATCTCTTCTTAGACTTAAGGGGATATTTTCTGTGAAGAGATTCTCATTTATTCTGTTTTTTACTGTTCTTCAAATCCACCCACAAATTAGTCTTTGAGTGCTTTTGAAAGTCTTTTATTGTGTAAAAACAAAATTTCATATTTCTTACAAATTCTAAGCATTATATTATTCACTAATATATAACAATTTGACGTCAAATTACTTTTTATTATAATCTAAATCTCTGCTCCAAATAAATAAAAAGTTTTTTACATTAATTGGATAATAATTTTTTCCAATACTTTATTTGATTAAACAACTGATCGAATAATTTGGCTCTAAATTAAATATAATAAGAATTTTAATCAAAAGTCAATATAAATTCTGTCCATTAAATGAGGATTTGATATATGATTCAGAAAATAGTTATACAATAAATGCATTAAATATAATATTTGGGTGTTGTATATGAAAAACCTATTCCTGTAATAGATTTGAGTGCCTAAGAGTCGCCACATATTTCTAACATTGGTTAGAATAGAGTTTTTTTATATATATTTTGAGTCCGCATAACACCCACCGATCTTTTTGAACCGGAATAATAAGTACTTATTTTATTGAAAAATTTATTTATGTGGGGCTAACCTCTCAAATGACTCGACAGTACTTTACATTTAGATATCGTTTAGAATATTGAACCGAATTATTCCCTTCTATTATATACCTGTCGAACGGCTTTTCTATTAAAAAAATATGTTTAGAATCACTGATAACTACTATAAATCAAAACATTTTAGTCATTAAAGAATTAACAAATATTTATATTTAGAAACCTTTTAAGTGTTTTGAGGTTTGGTTGGAATCACTTTATTAGAAGATCTCAATTATGGCTAAGAATACTATAATAATATTCAATCATAGTTTCAAAAACCCTTTTACTTTAACTATTGATGAAATAAAAGACTCAATATTTAGATAACTTTTAATTTATTTGGGATTTATGTGTTTAGCGATTAGATTATGGCTTACATTCAAGTTTTGTTCACATCTATGATAAGAAACATCTTAAGTACTAAACTGAATATTTTGTCCGATTATTATAAATAATGTTTTTTACAATTATCTGAAAACAAAAGAGAAAATTTCTTATATATTAATGAAATGTTAAGAATAAATAATATATTAATATTTCCTATTGTTGTGTTTGTATTATATATTTTTTATTAATTTAATTATTAAATGTTTTGTAATTTAATTGTGAAGACATACTAAAACTTAAAGTTTAGATAAAAAAAGTTTTAAATCATATGAATAATAAATGAATTAGTGATGGCTTTCCGGACTGATTCCTAACCTATAATCTAAAGAATTAGTTATTCATTGAATTCATTGTTATATAACTTAGTATTTGTTTATTTAATTTTAGATAACATATGAGAACTAAACGGAGGAAACAGAGGATTAGTTTGTGATTTCATCTCAATTTGTTCAGAGTTTGCTATTTTATGTATCGTTTAAGAGATTAATTGTATTTAACTTAAAATGAATGGAAAGATGGACACAAAGTGTCTGATTGTGTTCATCATTCTCTTCAGCCATACATTACTATCATTTGGTTCGAGTGATGCCATTGAAAGAAATGATGACATTTCTGAAGACAATTCATTGAACATCACTCATCACATCTACACTTTCGCGAAATCCAATTCATTTATCAGAATTGATGCCAAAAATTCATGGAATATATTGAAAGCCAGAGAAGTTGTCTTTCAATTCAAGAGCGATCGTCCGCACGGACTCCTCCTCTACCACACAGTTGTCAATCCGTCCACTGGTTTCCCAGTCTATGAACTCTATGTTATGCTAGAGAACGGAAGACTCAAAATAATCCATGAGTTCGGAGCCGAACAGAAGTCATTTTTTATCGGTCAGGGCCTAAACCACGACCAGTTCCATACCGTAAAAGTCACTATACATCCAATCAATGGCTCTTTGACGGCACACTTGGATCAAAATCAAAATAAGCATCACAAGAATAATGGAATGCCAATAGTTTTGACTTCTTTAGCCAATTATGTCCAGAAGAATACACAAAATAACATAACTTCTGTGCTATATATCGGAGGTCTGGACCCGAAGACACCGATAACTCATCAACAATATAGTGTCAAACGGTTTGTCGGTTGCATCGGAAAGATTAGACTTAAATCTCTGGACAATTCCCACTCAAATATCAATGAAATTCAGAGCGAAAGTCATAAAAATAAATTTAAATTCATTTCCAACTTCTATTCGGAAGGACTACAAAACGGTTGTCTAAATCTATGCAAAAAACTAGATTTATGTGCAAATAGTGCCAAATGTATCAATCATTACACGTATTCGAGTTGTGACTGTTTTGGTACCCAAAGAGAGGACTGGCACTGCAGGAGCTATAATATATCGGCGCTTACATTAAGGGGCTATTCATTTGTGTCATATAAGGTCTACGACTATAAAGATAAAGTGCATTCAGATGTCAACCGAATTAGTTTTCATTTAAAAACTCAAACAAAAGAAGGTATTCTTGTGTTTGGACGGGGAGAACAACCCATTCATAATTATATAGCTATGTATTTAAGAGAAGGTGTTTTGCACTTTCATATGGATTTAGGCGCCGGTCCAGTCAATGCATCCATTGATGACATGATTCTATCGGACGACAAATGGCATAATATAACTGTAAGACATCACTCAAATCGCATCAATCTATTTATAGATACAAAACTAGTGAAATCATTAGATATCCCGGGTGTTCACCATCACCTTCATATAGATCCCGAACTATTCTTCGGAGGTGTGCCCAACGCTCGATTCAAACCAGAATTAGTGCCGTTTGATATGCACTACAGATTTGTCGGTTGTCTTAAATTTGTTTATTTTAATACAATTAATGTTTTATATGAATTGAGACATTCAAACAAAGCTGTCTATTATCACAGTGTCTTCGCACCAGAATTCGGCTGTCAATCAATAGATCCGATTCCTATCACAATGTCTACTAAAAAATCACATTTTATAATAAATATAAAACAAAGCTCTGCTTTGAAAATGACTTTAGAATTTAAATCTGAAAAAAGTGATGCCATTCTCGCCTCAGGAAGTCTTAGAGACAGTGATAATAAGAGTGAAAAGTATTGGTTTTTGCATTTGAGTAATAGTGAGGCCATGTTTACCATCAGTTCCTCAAACAGTTCTCTTAAGCCTTTGTGGAGTATCTCCAGTGGACTCAAACATTTGCTCAACTTTTGGCAACAAATATCTCTGGAATCTGACGGAAATGGAAAGATAGCAATACTTTCCAATTATAAGAATAGAAATGAAGCCCTAATTAAAGGTCTTTCAATCGATTATTTCAATACAAATGTCTCTTTTGGCGCCGGGTTTCTAATCAATTCCAGTGAAATTGAAGGCTTGAGAGGATGTCTAAGAGATATATCAATCAATCAAATAGAAATTGATCCCAGGATTATATATAGTAAATATGCAGTTATCGGCAAAATATCGTTAGACAACTGCCGTCTAATAGATCCCTGCAATAACCCGAATGTCTGCGAACACGGGGGCAAATGTATCGCATCGTTGGAGACCGGACTCACTAAATGTGATTGCGATAAGACTGGATATGTCGGCAAAACTTGTCATTTCTGTGAGTGTTTGATATCTCTTAAGATAATTCAATGACAAACTGATCCCTCATTTATTGCTTAGCGCTGTTTAAGAGGACGTGTGAAGAACTATATTTAGCAGGTTTTCAAAAGACGGGTATTTATATGATAGACATTGACCGGAACGGTCCGCTCTCACCCGCGCACGTCAACTGCACAATGACTGAGAACGGAATGATTGAAACAATTATTGAACACAATATTAAACGCCAATTAGTAGTGAGAGAGCGAGGAATTAATGGCAACTTTTATCTAAATGTCACATATCGTGAATTCAGTCCAGAAATGCTAAACACACTCATTAGGCATTCAAAACAATGTTCGCAATATATTAAGATTGAATGCAATGCTTCTCCACTCAGGTATGCACTCGGATCTCATCCCTCACACAGTAATCACTTATCAATATTCCATTGAATATCATTAAAATAGATTATCTCAGTTGACCTGGATGATATCAACAGAACCCGAACATAAGGTGACCAGTATTGGCAGTGGAGTGACAGGTCATTGCAGGTGTGCTACGGCTCAGAACTGTTTCGACACTAGAAAGCACTGCAATTGTGACAGTGATTCAGTCGGATGGAGAAGTGATGACGGATTCTTCACTAATTCCAAAGACGTTGGAATCACTCGATTATTCTTCTTAAACAATAGAGTGCTTTCAGATTCTGAAGCGCACCTACAGCTCGGACCAGTCACTTGTGTCAACTCAAATACCAGAAAATATGAGATCACTTTCCAAACAAAAGAATCATTTTTGGAAGTGCCTGAAGGTTGGGAAGGGGGAGACATAGCCGTCAGCTTCCGTACCACTGCATCAAAAGCCGTTATCTTCTTTCAGGCGCCACTCCATTCACATCACGGATACTTCAAAGCAATTCTTTCGGATGAATATGAGATCACATTTGAATTCTTAGTGAACAATAGCCCCCGAACTGTCAAATTGAGATCCAATCGACGATTAAATTCTGGTGAATGGCAACAGATTTTTGTTGATTCAGATCTAAATCATATGAGGTTTCAATAAATTTTTTAAATTAAAATTTAAACATTAAAAAAATATTATAATTTAAACAAAATAACGTTATAATGAATTGTCTACTAATTATAAATTTGATGACATTCTAAGAAATGATTTATTATTAGATTTACAGTGAATTTGAATTCAGAACTAATTGATTTGGACGACGACGACGAGTTCAATGCATTCGAAGGACCACTTTATGTCGGAGGAGCGCCCAAACACTTACTCATGAAATCCGAAGTTCGCACCGGATTTATAGGATGTCTGAGAGGATTAGTCCTAAACGATAGAGTCGTTAATTTGGATAAACATTTACATCGAAAGTATTAAATTGAAAATAAAATCAATTCAATTGTTTTTAATTCTATAATTATCTTAAGGGCTACTAATATAGAGAAGGGCTGTCGACCCTTCTGTAGACCGGATTTGTGTCGAAACGGTGCCACTTGTGTCGAGTTATGGGGTAGTTATGAATGCAAATGCGCTAATCCTATCGGACAGACCGGAAGGAACTGTGAAATAGACATCAATGAAAACAGTTTAGTATTTGATTAGAAAACTAGTAATTTTCGGCAATTAATTCATTTCTTGAATTAGGTATGACTTTCATAACTCCGAGTTCTTATGTCCAGAAGTTAGTCGAAGGAACAGAAGTTAATATTTTGAAAGAAATTCTTGAAAAGGATTTAATCATAAGTTTTCGGACCCACTGTCGAGAGGCTCTGATATTCTATGCGAACGACAACAACAATAACTTCGTTCAATTGCATATTGAAAACGGATCTCATGTTGTCTTTACATTCAATTCCTTCGATCGGGTGACCAGAGGGGCGGTCAAAGTGGGCGACGTAATGACGAGTGGAAACCCAATTCAAATCAAAGTCGAGCGCCAGAGGTCTAAATCGATTCTTACGGCAAACGACGCCTCAATTATAATCTTCTCTCCGATTAAGTTCCTCAACAAATACAGTCAAAAGCCATGGAAATCAGGCGATGAGTATGAACTGGTCAAACCTGCCCGACCGCCCGTTGCTGTCGAAGCTCATACACAACTGTTTTTAGGAGGTGTGGATGAGGTGGGGGCCACCTCTCAAGTCAAAGGCATTGTTGGATGTGTTTTGGGTTTAGTTATTGGAGGAAAACTGTTTGATTTGAAAGCAGCCGCAAAAGAGCCCTCCACTGTAGCCATAGGACAGATAAAGGCCGGGTGTAATATGCTGTGCGATCGCATGCCGTGTCTAAATGGCGGGATGTGTACCGAAGACTTTAAAAATAATAGAATTCAATGCAATTGTAATGTGACTTCATATGGAGGCCCGACATGTAATAAGGATGTCGGCGCCCGCTTTAATGGACAGTCACTCGTCCGCTATATCTTCGAATCAAATGAAGAAGAATTTGACAAAATTAGTATTCATTTGGCCTTTTCTACCGATAAAACGCCCGACAATTTCGGACGAATCATATTAGTTGTGATCCATTCGGTCAGTTCGACACTTATTCGCATCGCTCTAATGCCCGATCAGTCCATTCTCGTCGAAGAAATCAATAAGACATCCAAACGTGAGTTCAAATTATTTGATATATTTTACACATTTCCACAACATTTGGTCCTTGTTTTCAGTGAGCAGTCGAGTCGAGTCGACTGAAGAATCATCTTTTGCTGACGGGAACAGACATTGGATTCTCTACACTCGAAAAGACAAAAGCGCGCAATTGATCGTAAGAATGGTTTGAAATAACTTTATTTCAAATATATGACAATCTTTTTGTTTGTGGTTCAGGTGGACAGTGAGATATATGACATGACTGTTGAATCAAAATTATTCGATACGCCCGTCCCTAATGTGAATCCATCTGAGAGTCTGATAATAGTCGGGGCTATTAATCAAAACGATAATCGCTTTGAAAACCAGACAAACTTTTTTGGATGTGTTTCGAGTCAGTCATTACTGAAATGTCTTATATTTTCAATTCATTATAATTTCATTTAAATTGAATTTCAGACGTTTTAATAGAATTAAATGACTTAAAGTTAGAGCCATTGGAGTCGGCATTTGGTGGTAAATCTGATTTGGCGGCCGTTAAAGTCGAGGGCGATATCAGACAAAGTCTTTGCGCAGAATTTAAAATACATGTGCCGGCAATCACTTCACCAGAAATAGTGAAGTCATCTCCAGAAGTATTTGCCACTAATTATATGCAAATATTAATCTAAAAATTTAATGTTTAGGTGAATGATAATGAGCTCTGGCTCTCACCACCCGATCCTAAATTAGTGTCCTTTAAGACGAAGCCTTTATTATCGAGATCGAGTGCAGAATTCAATAAAACTCCGATTTATATAATATGTGTCGGCTTTTTGTCGATTGTCTTACTTGTTGTTGGCATTTATATGTGGAATCTTCAGAAGAATTATGTGGTTAAACGGTTCCAAACGGAAACACCATTTTTCCACAAACGGAACTCATCCCGGAATAGAGGTTTGTATTACTGAATATCCAATTTAAATAACTTACGAAATAATGCTTTCAATTCATTATTTATTTTGATAGAAATGAAATTTCATATGATTTCCAGCAATAAGGATGACAGCGAAGCAGCCGTTAAACTACTCCAACACCAGGAGATACCTCTCAATGGCACTCATGAATCACTTCCACTTCAAGAAACCAAAAACAATGAAGAATATCAAAAAACAACTCGAATTAGATTTAAAGATGAAATTAACGATTCATTGAGTAATAGTAATAATGAGCCGAAGAAAATAGAAGATTCCCAACAGATATCCACCACAAGAGTGAGATTCGCGGAATCGACTTAAACCAGAAATCAATACAAAAAACAACAATTGAATGTTTGAATCTCTTAGTCATTGGAATTCTTCGGTTTAATTAATTGCACGAATTGTAGACAAATTGATAACACATTTAATATTAGAAATAATACCAAATGGACAGCAAAAGCGAATTCACAATCGATTCCAGTAATGAATTGAAGAATATTTTTTGGTTTAAAAGATAATTTAAATTTAAATAAAACCATAAAATATATTAAACAACAAAAATTTGGACAAATTTTACGTATGTATTGAACAAAATTAGAAGAATTTATATTAAATTCTTTGATTGTTTTTCAATTGTAAAAACAGATCCCAAAGAAAATTCAATCAACGAATCGAAACCACTGTTCGTCTCTTTAAGTCATAGAATAAATTTATTTTTGAATTATATTTAAAAAATATTAAATTCTAGTCTATTATAAAACTATTTAAATTAAAATAAAATATATTTACAAATAAATTAATCCATTGTTTAAACAGATAATTAGGATTACATCACAAGATGTAGTCCTCCGTCACATAAGAGTATTTCTCCCGTAATATAAGAAGCATTGGCTAAGAAATAGACGGCGTCTGCGATCTCTTCTGGAGAACCGATTCGTTTCAATGGAATCAAGTCTTCGTGTTTTGGTTCTAATATTCCTGAAGTCATATCAGTTCTGACAAAACCTTTAATTCAATCAAATATTCATTTAATTGACGATTGAATGCAATGAATGGCTATTAACTCAATACCGGGTGCTATCAGATTGACAGTTATGCCAATCGGTGCCATCTCTTTGGCCAATGATTTGGTAAACCCGATGAGTCCGGCTTTTGTGGCCGAGTATACCGTTTGACCGGCATTTCCCTTCAATCCGACAACACTTCCTATAAATGAATCAATAATTTAGTTACCAATAAGTGGTATTCAATCACTTGAAACCTATGTTAACAATTGATCCCTTTCTTTGTCTAACCATTTGTCTCAAAATCGATTTACACATAAATATAGTTCCGTTTAAATTGGTTTCAATCGTCTCATTAATCATATCCACCGATGAATTCAATAGCAATTTATCGGAAGTAATACCCGCGGAGTTGACCAGTACTTCGATATTACCGAACTTGCGGTCAATCCTTTTGACGCTTTCTTCTATCGACTTTTGACTCGATATATCGCAGACCTGACCAGTGATAACAACATCACTCCCTTTACACAAATCCCGCAAATTATTAACGCTTTTCACTAAATTATCGCCATTTCTGGACATTATTAAGACATTGAATCCGTTTTTCTAAAGGTTTCGATACAAACCAAAAAAAACTTTTCTATAATTAAAATTAAACCTCAATTCAAATACTGACCGCAAAACTCTTGGCCACAGAGAAGCCAATACCACGCGAACCGCCAATAATGAGGGCCTGTCTTAAGGCAGACATCGGATGTGCAGACAATTCACGGATTTCTTTGACAAAACTTTTTTCAAAGACAATAATCGTCTGAAAATTTCAGACTGAAATGAATGGCAGATATGATGTGAGAAGTGATGCCATCTATCGAGTGATGGATTGGTTTGAGTCGTGAAAAGTGTCGACACTTTTGATTGTATTTGCGGTTCAGTTGAACGGCATTTGAATCAAAGAAAAGGATCCGGACTTTCATTATTCGGTTCACTGATTGTCAACACATTTTCGGAACTATTAACTGAAGATGTCTTCGAGTGGGGCCACAAAGAAGAGGGTTTGCTATTACTATGACGGTTAGTGTCCATTCAATTAATAAA
>JAQIYF010000376.1:0-10379 GCA_034700865.1 Oribatida sp. Gr-Ori-00025
TGTTTACACTATTTTTTGTCCGTTTTTTCGGCTAAATTGTCACTTTTTCCCCGATTTTCACAACATTTTATTATTATTTTCTATATTTAAACACATTTCGGACAAATTGAGACATAAATTGCACATTTCGGTACCAAATTCACTATTTTATAAGATTTTCGTATTTCGTTTGTAAGTCTATGTGATTTGTTATTTAACTCTGAATGACTTATGCTGCATTTGGCTATGACTTTGCTGTCCAGGGCAAACAGCCACTCTTATCCCTAGGGAGGAGGGCGGGTATTAACCCATGGGGACAATATCTGCTATCCGCCTTATGATGGGACAGTGTAGTGGGGAGGGCCCGAGGTCCGAACCTAGCGGCTTTCAAAGATAGTCATTCGGTGGTTTTATACCACAAAGAGTTGTTATTTTTTCTCATATATATCAGGTGTTTCGTGCATAAACCTTTTTCTCGGGCTTTCTTGTCTTCTATTTATGGGTTTATCCCTCGTTTCTGAATTAAAAACCGTATTTTTATTCATTTTTCAAAACAGATAAAATGGGTAAAAGCAGGAAAAAGAGTACACGCTTCCTAATTCCCAATGAACCTTCGGGACCACAGCAAACAGATTTAGATGAGGCCTACGCCAGAGCTATTCAAGCTTATTATAATAGACCGACTAGGTCTCGAGCTGCGTTACCTCCTCCAGTTATTGTCGGTTTAACCGATCATATTCCGCAAAGTAGTGGAGTACAAATTGATACTTCGAACACTGGTGTAGATGTTGAGTCTGAAATTCCGGAGAACATGGACTCCGGGGACACAAGTAGTAGTGATTCAGATGATGATCCGGATAATTGGCCCGAACCTCCTCCATTTGACCCGTATACGGAGTACACTCCTATCCCAGAGATCTATTATAAGATTCCAAATTTCTTTCCTAATCGCCGTAAACACTACGATGACTCGTATTTTGAATTTACATCTATTCCCAAGCGTGCGAGGGGTATTACACCAGTCCAGGGGTTTCCAGATCCTAGACTTGATGGTGATGTTCCCGCGCATAATACCAGAAATTACAATATCTTATGGCATCAGACTGGTACCGCGGTTGAAAAATCCACTGTTAGTTTGCCTCCGCCTGGCGTCACTGGTGATCCATCATATCGTCTATTCTCAATCATTGGACATGAGTCTCAATTATTGCCAATAGAATTCCCACGTGATGAAAATAACAGACGGTTTAGGCGCGTCTTGCATTATTATGTGGTCTATGACGATGTGGAGCGGAAGTGTTGGCATCACGATCCTCGATGGATTGAGGCCCCTGCTTTAGTGGCTTTGTATGAACATTATCTTCAGTTATTACATGACAATAATGTTTACGAGAATGTTTGGTTTCCACCCACTGTTCGTGTCCTATCATCTGGTGTACGCGGAAATGCGCCCGTCGCGCAACTTGATGACACTTTTGAAACTCCGGAGAAAATTCTCATAATATCTGCGCGAACCGCTATTGAACGTTTCTTTTCCCAGCTGTATTATCGAAAGCAGTACCGTCGTATTTGCGGATTCCTTCCAGAATACAGTGGTCATAGAGATGTAGCTCTTGAAGTGGAAAGCCATGCAATTTCCTTTGTGTTAAAGATTTTACAGTCTTGGGCATCACCTAAATTTCGTATCTGGCAAACCATTATTGGTTATCATTCAGGACACTCTACTCGCGAAGTTGTGCTTCGATCTCGCAAGAACTACTGTAATGATATAGTCGGATCTACAATGGAGAATGAACAAATTAAGATGATTACCCTGGTGAATGCCCACCCCGAGATGACAATTGTCTTCTTTGTATTTTCTCGGCCTCTTTCAGAAGAGCGAAATCATGTGTTGGTTGGCCTTCTATCCGGAGATCGCCAGAGTAAGTTTAATTTCCAATTTATCTTACATTTTTTTATGCACATTATTAACTAAATGAATGTCTTTAGTTTGCCAGTTTGAACCTCATCAAAAGGATCTATCCCAGGCGAGTGTCTCCCGCTTCATGGATGGATTGAGAAGACGATTTACTGGTCCCGACGTAATAAGGTTATATGGCGATCAAGTCCATACATCGGATTGTGTGGAACGCTGTGTACTTTGGGCCGCTGGTGTCATTGATGGGTCGATACTTTGGAAATAATTTTCTTTATTTTTTGTTTACATATGGTCTAGGTTTTTATATGCCCTTAAGATATATATTTTTATATAATTTTTATCTATATTGATTAAATGTTTACGATATTTGGGAATATTTTATATAAGGTGTATTTTTTATTGTAGACTTTATTATTATTTTATAAATTTTTGTATTTTTTATGATTATTTTATAAAATTTTGTATTTTTTATTATTATTTTTATAAAATTTTGTATTTTTTATTTAAGGTTTTGGTTATTTTTTTTTTTTTTTTGTTTTTGTTAAATAAACATTGATTTGGTTATAAAATTTATTGCTTATTTTATATTTATTTTATGTGTTTAAGTAATGTTATAATTGTTTAAATAATATTCTTTCACCGTTGTTTCTAAAGTTTATATATTTTGAAATGATTTCTGTTTTTAGTTTTGGGTATAATGAAGTGTATCAGCCTAGGTCGGCCTCATCGTCAAGTTCAATTATCTTATCGCTGTGCCACGGCCGAAGTCTGCGTATGTGGACCTTTTGTCTCCTCCGTCCGTTGTCTAGTTTTTGTATTGTGTATACAAGATCGGAGTGTTTTTCACGTACTTTATAAGGACCGTCTACATGGGTGAGTAATTTCGTGCTCAAGCCTACCTCGCGTCGGGGTGTCTTCAGAGACACCAAATCGCCTTCATTGAATACGTCATGTTGATGTCTTTTATCGTAGTAATGCTTGGCGTCTTTCTGAGCCTCTTTTTTGTGCATTTCCCCTATTTCTCGGGTTTTAATCAAGTTGTCTCTATACTCTTGCCCGAATTTGAATTGTCGGGGTAAATTATAAGAGACATCTAGCGGTATTTTTGGCTCTCGGCCATAGAGTAGTTCAAAAGGTGATCGTTTTGTTGACTTGTGTTCACTGATATTGTAACTAAACGTGACTTTTGGCAAGAACTGATCCCAGTTTGTGAGTCGGTCATTGACAAAATGTTTCAACATTGTCTTGACGATATCGCATGCCTTTTCTGCATTTCCGTTTGTTTGTGGGCTATACGGCGTCGTCTTAACGTGTGTTGAATTAGTTAGTTGAAAGATATTTTCCATAAATTGGGAACAAAAGTTTTTTGCATTATCCGTTAGTACTTTATTGATGGCCCCGTGGCGTGTGATTACTTCATTTACGAACCATAAAGCGATAGTTTTCGCTCTTATGTTTTTAACACATTTAGTTTCCAACCATTTGGTGAATAAGTCGATTAAAATTATTATGTATTTGTTACCACCTGACGAGGTCGTGATAGGACCGAAAATATCGAGACCAACAATTTCAAAGGGTTCCGATGACTCGACCGGTTGCATATATCCGCGTTCTTTTTTAGTTTCAGGTTTATTGAGTTGACACGAGACGCAATTGCGTACGTATTTTCTGACCGACTTCTCGCAACCGGGCCAAAAGAACCTACTTCGGACCTTTACATAGGTTTTTAGAAACCCTAAATGCGCACCAGTACCCTCCGAGTCGTGAAGCTCTTGTAATATTAATCGTCTGGACTTTTTGGGTAAACAGAGTAAAAGCCGTTCGTTGTGGTCATCATTTTGAGTTACTCTATATAGAATTCCGTCCACTATACGGAATTTGGAATTGGGTTTTTGTTGTGAATTGTTATTCAGTGCCCTCATCACGTCTGAACACCACGGGTCAGCCTGTTGATCGGCAGCTATATCTACAACGGGGTTAAAGTAAACTGGGAACTCGTCATTTTCATAATCCGGTGCCTCGCAAGGGTACCGACTGAGTGCGTCTGCATTTTCGTGCGATTTCCCGGTTTTATAAACGACATCAAAGTCATATTCCATTAAAAGGAGGCCCCATCTAGCCAGTCGGCCGTTCGGGTTCTTTAGTTTTATTAAATATTGCAAGGGGTTGTGGTCACTGTAAATAGTAAAATGATCGCCGTAGATGTAGTGTCTGTATTTTTTGACAGCATATACTATGGCGTACAATTCCTTCTCGGTAATGCTGTAGTTCCGCTGGGCAGCGTTAAACATCTTGCTATCGTAGCTTAATACTATGTGTTTGTTCTCTTGGATTTGTCCCAGAATTGACCCGATCCCATAGTCGCACGCATCTGTAAAAATTTCTATGGGACTGTCTTCTTTGAATTGGCCAAGTATTGGCGCTGTAATTAATTTGGTCTTCAATGTATTAAAGGCTTCGTCGCACTCGGTCGTCCATACAAATTTGTGATTTTTCCGTAATAGCTTAGTCATCGGGTCGGCGATGTATGCGTAGCGTTCCACAAAAATCCGATAGTAATTGGCGAGCCCGAGGAATGACTGTACATCCCTTACTTTCCGAGGAATGGGAAAGTGTTCCACTGCTTTTATTTTGTCCGGGTCCGGACGAAGCCCAGTATTAGATATTATGTGTCCTAAATATTTTACTTCATTGCTAAGAAAGTGACATTTGTCAATTTGTAGTCTTAGATTGTATGCGCGGATACGGTCCAAAACTGATTTCACATGAAGTAAATGTTCGTTGAATGTTTTACTGTATATTAGAATATCATCCAAATATACAACAACATATTTATATAAGAGGCCGGAAAGAACCCTTTGAATGTATCTTTGAAAGGTTGCCGGGGCGTTACAGAGACCAAATGGTAGAACATTAAAATGGTAGAGCCCCTCGGGTGTAATGAATGCGGTTTTCTCCTTATCGGCTTCTTTAACGCGTATATTCCAGTAACCTGAAAGTAGGTCCATTACGGAAAAGTAAGTGCAAGTAGACATAGTGTTGATTGTGTCGGTAATGAGAGGCAAAGGGTGTCTATCTTTGATCGTTATCTCATTTAGTTTCCGATAATCAACACAAAAGCGTATTTTCCCATTTTTCTTTTTAACTAAAACTACAGGTGAGCTATAAGGAGAATGGCTTTCTTCTATTACACCTGCATTTAACATTTCTTTAATCTGTTCTCTTATTATTTGTTTTTCCTTCGGCGAGTGTTTGTAGGATCTTAGTTTAACCGGTGTTTCGTCCATTAAATTGATTTCGTGTTCTATATCAAATGCTTCCCCCAGTTGTACGACCGAATCACCGAAAATGTCTTTGTATTCAATTAGAATGCCGCCTAGTAATTCTCTTTGCCGCTGGTCATTGCTCTCTATATTGAATTCTTTTTGTTCGTTGTATTCTGTGAGATTACATTCATAATTTTCGGGAATAAACTTTTGGACGGTTCCCAAAATTGAATCTTTCGGTAAACAGATTTCCACTGAATTATTATTATAAACATTTGCTATTAGTTTATTTAATCCATTTTCTATTGTTATTCCCGTCTTTCGCATAAGTTCTTCATTTGGTTTCATGTATAATAAATTGTCTTCAAAGTTGGATATTGTTCTATCATCGTTTGTTTTTAAATTTACTAAAGTATATTGTAGGGGTCGAAGGTCCGTGTCAGTTTCAGTGTATAAATTTTCATTAGTCTTTTCTTCCTGTCTTTCAATAGTTTCAGGCACTCGACTTTCATTGTTGAAGTTAAGAATTAAAGATGCTTTTCGACAGAAATCTAAGCCCAGAAATACATTGAATCTCAATTGATCGCATATATAGAAATTGTGAATATATATTTCATTTTCAATTTCTACATTTAACCGAATCATTTGATTGATTTCACGGGTGCTTCGGTCTAAAAGGATTATTTGACTTCCCTTTATTTCTTTCGGTTTAGTTTTTAACTGTCGTAAAATATGAGTATTTATCATTGAAATTGACGAACCGGTGTCGATTAACGCATTTACAGTAATGTTATCTATTTTTATTTTTATTTTAAGCAGAGTTTTAGAATCCTTTGGAGACTGATCGAGAAAAACGAAATTACAGTCTCCTATAAATTTCGTTTGATTTCGTTTCCCGACCGGTCCTTTTTGGGTTGCGGACACTCACGAGAATAGTGACCCTTTTCGTTGCAATTAAAACATACAACGTCGTCCTTATAGTTCTTTTTATTGAAGGGGTTAAGTCCAGAATTTGTC
Organism: Oribatida sp. Gr-Ori-00025; assembly: GCA_034700865.1. NCBI lineage: Eukaryota > Metazoa > Arthropoda > Arachnida > Sarcoptiformes > Oribatida sp. Gr-Ori-00025. The sequence goes on from JAQIYF010000376.1 coordinate 6,181, forward strand.
TTTTGTTCTGGTTTGCCATTGTTTCGCGAGATTTCCAAATCTCGAAGTCGTCTCGTGAGTCGCTGGATCTCTTGGTTTTGAAAGCCTTTGCCATTAGGTCTAAAATTATTTTTCCATTTGTTTTGTCGGTCATCGATCAGATCAACTCTGGTATTGTAACGTACCTTTCGAGTTGATTCTGGACGACTTTCCTCTTCCTGATATGTCTGGATGTCAGTAATCTTTTTGATTAAAGCCTTGAACTCGTCAGCAGACTCACATGGATTCGTAACCAGTTTGTCCATGACCTTAGTCCTTAGTTCTTTACTAAGGCCCGTGTACATCATACATTTCAGGTCGCAATCGCTTATTTCTGGTCTGTTAAGCTTAATGAGTCCGAGCTTGGTTTCCCAATAACTATCGAAATCTCGGTCGTTTTGTTTGAATCGGAGAATGTTTTCAGTTAACATGATATCATGTAATGCGTTGGTGAATCGAGCGATAATGGCGTCTTTAAATCCGACCCAATTGGTAATCGGATTAGTCATCCGAAGATTCATGTACCAAGTCAGGGCTGATCCATCCAGTGACCCAATAACTCGTCGAAGTTTTAAGTCATCATTCCATAGGTTCGCGTCCGATACTAATTCGTAGTGGTTTAGCCAAATACGCGGATTTGTCTTTCCATCGTAACTTTTTGGTGGAATCATATTTCCATAAACCTGTGTTCTGCGGGCGGGTGGTAAGACAGGGGCCGTTGGTTCGGTTTCCGCTTCCCCCATATTCTCCGTTTCATAACTGGCGGACTGTAGGTCGTCGTACATTTGGACAGGTTGCGTATGATGAAAAGTTTCCTTAAAATCCTTTTCAGCCATTCTTTCAGAGATTAATTTAATTATCAAATATTAATTTCTGTTTTGGCAAACAATGTATACGCATTTAATGCTTTAAAATGTTTATTTTTAATTAAATGTTTAGGTTATACAGGTATTAAAGGGCCCGGCTCGTAACAGAATATATTGCTATAGTTAAACAAATGTATTATCGGGGATCAGATAGGAATCGGAATCCTCTGCTATTTCCATTTGTTCCATCTTAGAGGTACTTTGTTTCTCGGTTCTTCGTTCTCCGGATGGTTCCCGTAAAATATTTACGAAAGCGAAGTCGTAATTGTCCATAAGTGAGAGAGCATTTGGACTCGGGAATGAGGTCCATTTAATTTGATTAAGTGGTATAAAAACATTTTGATTTCTCTCACGAATACGCTTTCCGTCTTTGTTGAATGCTATTAAATGCAATTTTTCGGTACTGGTCAACCATTCCCTCCCGGCGGCTTTAGTAATGTACCAGGTGATAATTGTATTCTTACAGCGAATTTCGTGTACGTCTTTGTGCGGCATCTTGATTACCGGTGTTTTTATGTAAATAGCTTCCACGGACACGTGATTAAAGAATTGAGTTTTGTTATGTAAATTCAGGGTAATTGAGAATTCCGGGCGAAATTCGCTAAATGATTTTTGGACGTAGTGGCCATAGTGTACACTGAGGCGAACTGTACGAAACCATTTCGTTGTCAAGAGTAGGACGAGAAAGATGACAAATAGTACAACTAGTATCACCTTAATAATCCATGAAATGGCTGTCACATCTTCAAGAACTTTGAACTCTATGTCGGGTAGTAATTTTATGTCGGGAATTAAATTTATATTCCAAGCTTCTATCGGCGTAGGCGGTATTATCACGATTCCGGCTCCGATTAGCCCAAAGAATCGCGTGTATGTCAATGTACCAAAAATGACCATTAAAGTAGTGATAAGATTTAAACCGTCGGCGACGACAGCGAAAAGTCCCCAAAATGTTGCGTGATAATTAAATCGAACAAAGTTTTGATGTTTATTTTGCAGGTCTTTGATGACTTTAAGTCCGAAGAGCCCTATTTCTGAAGCCTTCTTTTTACCCAGTTTCTCAAGTATTTCGTCCCAGCCTTCATTATCATAGTTATCCGTAATGTTAATGGTAATCAGATCTCTGTGGTCGACGGTTAGTGCTGTCTTATTTCCAAATTTTGCGGACAATTTATCTATTAGTATTGAATGGAAGGCCGCATTTGTTAATTCCAGCACCCCTTCTGCTGGTACTGAAAAGGGACCGTACAGTCGCTGTAATGTTGAAGGAATAAAAATTTCACATCCAGTTTTTATTGATATTCTCTCAGCCCAAAAATCAATAGTTTTTTCTACTGGCGGAATTCGTTCGCATTCTTCGATATAATGCGGAACGATTTTCTTATGGACCATATATTGATGTTGATTTACTTTAATCACTCTATAATCTTCAGGGTCCCTTTGCCCGAACTGACAGTTGTCCAAAATCGACGTTACATTCCATGTGCTGATAGCAACTGTACATTTCGTCGGAGCCCTTAAGAGCTCGGGCTGGAAGGTAAAACAAAGTCTTTCATGGTATGTCTGTTGGCATGAGAAGTGACTCAAATCGGCTTCATATTCGACCTTTCCAGATATTTGATTTATAAGCCAGACGACCTGGGGTAATTTAAAGGATATCAATTTACCCGGTATTGTCTTCTCTGATAATTTACATTCGACATCTTTACATGGAAATGGGAGATTATTGGGGGCTATAATAATATATTCATTTTGTGTTCTTATTCTCTTTAGAGGTATTTTTAATTTGAGATAGAGGAAATTCTTCGTTTCATTTTTCCCGTTTATTAAAACTTCCTCGTTTTTTAGTACATATGTCGCGAATGGGAGATTGTATAACAAGGCTTTGTCATCGTCTTCTAGAGCAAACACATATTTTCCCTTGAGTATCGCATTGATTTGAATAAGAAGGTTTTTTAATTGTGTATGACTGAATAAGTCCCTAGGTATTTGCCCTTTCCTGAGCTGTAGGAATACTAGGTCCCAATACTTTAATTCGTCTAAATAAGTGGTTAATATTGGCTGTATTGATATTGACTGCTTTAGGGCGAACATTCTAACGTCTAATGTCTTATAGACGTCTAATAATTTTGCTTCTAAGTACTGTATATTCAGGTTGACTCTTTCATGAACATAATCCATTTGTTGTTTAACTGATTTACCCAGATAATTTATTTTTTCGTCCATTTCATCGAAACGTGCATTATTGGCATGTGTTACACCAATTAACGCGTCCTCAATTAGTTTTGTACGTTGGTTCGTTTGTTCCAGTTCTTTATTTATTTGACCTATTTTTTCTTCGTTATTCTCTTTACTTTTTCCTAGAAAGAAACCCGCGGCTAGTCCTATGCCGCCAGCAATGGCCAGCAACGTAAATATTTCTCTTTTCTTTCTACTATAGTTTCTGCTTTCGAATTGTTGGTATCTAATGGATAACATCTCTTCAATTGTTTTGACATCAATTCGCAAAGTTCTATTTAGACTCACACATTCCCTGCCATAGCGAACGGAGTCAGAGTCTAGTAGATAATTATGCTGTATATAACTAAGGCATTGCTGGACAATATTTTCTGTATAATTAGTGAAAATATCTTTTGTGAATGAAGGTGCTTCTAGGCGAATATATTGTGTCCAGTAATCACTAAATTTAAACGCGCGACCACTGTTGACAAAATGCAAACCGAATGCCGCAGCGTTATCAATGAATTGTTGGTTATTAAACACATCTTCAACGGGTTTGTAGGTCTTTCTCGTATTGAAAAGTGTTCCGTAATTTGTTGTCGACGAGTCGATTTTGGTTATCGGTGATGATGTCGTGGTTTGGCTTACATTATCGGTATCTCTTTTATAATCTGTTTTGTTTTTAAAATTCTCGATAAAGTTTAACTCAAATTCTAGTTCACATTCAGTGGAATACGGGTGATATCTACACCTAATCGTTTTAGCTGTATATATCTCAGGTGATAATTCAGTACTAGAAATCGTTGATTGTGTTGTTACTGAGTGTGGGTCTAAAGTTGTCGGTTGTTGTGCGGGAGGCGCCGTAGTCGATGTTATATTCGGCAACGTATGCGCGGTCGGCGCTGGATTTGTCGACGGCTGTTGTGCGGGAGGCGCCGCAGTTGATGTTATATTCGGCAACGTATGCGCGGTGGGCGCTGGTGTTGTCGACGGCTGTTGTGCGGGAGGCGCCGCAGTCGATGTTATATTCGGCAACGTATGCGCGGTGGGCGCTGGTGTTGTCGACGGCTGTTGTGCGGGAGGCGCCGCAGTCGA
>JAQIYF010000377.1:0-10378 GCA_034700865.1 Oribatida sp. Gr-Ori-00025
TTTTAATTCTCTATTTTAAAATTGTTTATTAGTATTAAATAATATATTTGACAAGAAATTATTTTGAGTCTGTATCCCAAATAATCGGAACCATTTTTTGTATATACTGTATGTGCTTAGAAGGGAAGTCTCATTGCGGGACAATTTAATGGATCCAAATGTAGATTATTAATGAACTGGTTCCTATTCTAATTAAATATCTCGACTTATTTTGCGTTCACCTCAATTATTAGTCTGCATTCTTATTAGTGGAAAAAGACATTTCATTATAAGAGATATTCCTATTTCTATAAATTCCATGAAATATTCAAAATAATTTTTCCATCGATTGGAAAAGTTTTAAAAACATTATATTTCAAATTTATATTAACAAGTTATATTTCAAAAGAAAAAATTCTTTCTGAAACCTTGTTTTTTAGTTTTTATTGTTTAAAACATCTCTACACTAAATGATCGCAAATATGATTTGAAGACCTCTATTAGTATTGCATTTGTTTTGGCGCTTAAATCCATTGATTAACGCATTTCTGAAAGTATTTCACAATTAATCGGAAGATATCTTCAGATATGTCTTCAGAACAGTATTTAATCCAATCATTAATGTGGAGACAATGTGTATCTGAAGACCACTTCAAACGATTGGTCGCCAAAAGTCTGAACGCCGTTAAGGGTATTGAATGTCAAGTCTTCGGCTCTGACTCTGAAATGACTTAAATTTGTTGTTTTCAGTGATGGCTAACGAAGAGAGAGTTGAAGACAAAGATGTGGACAAACAAGTGATGGATCAGTTAGTGATGAAACTCAACAAAAATATTAGACCTTTTCATATGCAGATCAGTCGCGGGTCCAGTGAATCGGACGGAACGGCATTTTATGCACTCATCAACACCGCAGACACCGAATTGACGCGACTGTCGAACCAATGGTCAAACAAAGAGATCCTCTTCTATAGGAAATTAGTGGCAAATATAATAGAAAGCGAAGAGTCGTTGATCTCATCGACAAAAGCCCTGAACATCGGACGCGAAGAAGAGCTCAAATTTACGATCTCTTCGTCCGAAAGTCTGATTAACAAATGGGTTGAACAGAAGTGGTTGGAAGAGGTCGGCGACGGGAATGTGGCGATTGGTGTCCGGACTCTTCTAGAGCTTAACCTCTATATTCGGGAACACTTCGAAGCGAACGACTGTTTCAGATGTAAAGCCCTTTGCATTCGTGGCTCCAGTTGTATGAGTTGTGACACAAAACTCCACTTCTATTGCATTTCTTTGCAATTCATTCCAAACAATATTTGTCCGAATTGTTCGAAACAGTGGACAAACAATAGCCAACTATTGAGCAACGGATCCGTCAGAGGAAGTGCACAACCGTTTGACTCCAATAGTGGTGTCCATACTCTCGAAGAAGAAGACACTGAAGAGGAAGAAGAACAACAAAGTTCTCGACGACAGAGACCTAAACGATCGAAGAGATCATAAAATCTTTTTTTTATAACAAATAATAATTATATACAAAAAGTTAATTTCAAATAAAGAATTTAAGTTTCAAATCAAATATAAAATTTTTATTCAATTCAAACAAATATATATTTTTATATAAAATCAAAAACAATTCAATTTATATTAATTTTTGTCAAAAATATATATAATTTATATTAATTTAGGTTTTGTTCCTCTTTTGCTTTGAGTTTCTCTTCGATAAAGTCTTTGATCTTCTGTTTGAGTTCACTGTCGGGTAAAACCAAATCCATAGTCAGTGGCGATCGAGTGAATGGATCCGTTTGGTCACTGAATTTCAAAATACATTTTTAATAATTTGGAAAACAATTGACAAAAAATTGATAAATACCTCAACAAATGGCGAGCAATGGTCGAGCGGTCGACTTTGACCCCAGAGTTGGGAAGAATGACCGGATCGCTCATAAGAGTGCTCATAATGGGATCCATGAACTCTTCGGGCACTTCATTCAGATTTATTTCCCGACGTCTTTGACTTTGAAGCAGATTCTCAATGAGTTGTCCCACTTGTAAGGTCTGAGTGGACAGACCCACAGAACCCGTTTTAATGAGAATATCTGAGGCCAGGGGTAAGAGATTTGCTGAATAGGACCTGTCGTCGGAACCGACGGCCAAACAAAACCTTTTAAACTTCTGGTTCTCCTGAGAGGAGAGATTGATATAAATATTGCAAATGTCGTGAACTATAAGCGCGGGTTTGAACTCATATTCGTTGAGATCTTTGACTTTAAAGTTTCGTTTCTGAGGTCCGACCAAATGGTGGAGAAAGTAGTTAAGCATTGAAGCCATTCGGTCGACGAGAGTCTTGTGAGAGAAGATTGTTTTGATGTCTTCAGTCAGAAAACTCAATGTATTGATGGTATAACTGCCGATAATATTATGAAATTTAGCTAATCTTCCCGTGTGTTGAAAGTTGGCCTCATTTTGTTGCCGTTGATGAACAGGCAATTGATTCCATTCTCCGCCATCTCTTTGCTGTTGTAGTTCTCGAAGTTTATTCATATAAGTGAGCGCTTCGTCCAATAGAAAGATGGCGTCATTCATAAGAAGGTTTATGAACCGCAAGAAAACGGGAGGATTTATGGCTTCCATATTGTTTTCGGCAAAAATGGCCAAATCTTTCATATGCTTTCTGTGGTCACTGTTATTCCAGAGGTATTTCAGAACGATATACATCGGACGCCGGTATCCGAACTTCTGTTCGAAAGCAACGCTTTCACCGCTTGTCTCAGATATTTCGATACTAACGAAGACATGGATTAATGTCGAAATCAATTCACTTGAAAGCGGATGGTTTGTGAACAGACTTTCGGTGTTGGCTCTGAAGACAAATCATAGTTTAAAAGCAATTCAAATAAAAACTAATCAATACCTGTATGTGAAGTGATTTGTGTCGTTGTGTTGCGAAGGCATCAGTGATTCCAACATTTCGGCCAACTTTGCCCTTAAGTGAGGGTTTTTCATACGTTCTGGAGATCCCATAAAAATGATAATCATTGTCATCAATGGCTCTAAATTAATGGCCGGCAAAGCGAATGTCTTTTCGCTGAAACGTCTGACATATATTACAAAGTCTGCAACGTTTTCGACGATAAACTCCGGAACAGATTTGAGACAATGAGACTCAACCGGCTGTGGAATCGGAAGTGATATCTCTTTGAAGGCTTTAGAGGCTTCGACTTCATTGAGATTTAGGGCCAAATTGTTTAACCAAATGGCAGTCGAAATGTGAAAATTGAGAGTCGTTTCCAAATAATCGTTTTCCGAAAGCATTGTCTTTAACGCCAAAAATTGAGTCATATTTTTATCCATTCGTTGCCTCAAGACTTGTGCGGCCTCTGAGTCAGTCGACTGAGCGCTGGCCTCGCGATAAAGGATTTGGATTTGATTCAAGTCCTGAACCAACTTCAAGAAGCGCTCGTGAACTACACGGAACCCCAAATGGAGTGACTTATGTGTGGCCACAAAGCACTGAGTCATGAAATTGGGCTCAAAGTTATCGCCATTTATTTCTTGAGGATCTGAAGGCGAGAGAAACGGCTCATCGGCTAAGGCCTGCAAATAGGCGGCACAACCGGACTGTTGGAGCCGACAGTAACGAGTGTCCACTTTCAGGAGTTTCACTGAAACCGGAATACAAAACGGTTTACAAAGTTTGAGCAGAACTGCCGATAAGTTAATCATAAATCCGTCGGAAGGGTTTTGAGCGCTTCCAGACATCATAAGCATCTCATTTGTCCACATCTTTGCCCTGTCTTTGAACGAATGCAAACACTTTTCAATCCAATCCAAAGTTGTACTTCTGGTCTCTTGTGGTTTAAGCAACGAATAGATAATAGAATGCATTTGTTTGGTGAGAAGGTTGAGCTGATGGCCCAAATTCTTTTCGGTGATGTCGTGTTCCTGTTGTGAGTAATGCGAAGGATTCAGAAAGAACTCAAACTGATTGTTGAGCGGACGCGGAAGACATGATATGCTTAACAGTAAACCAAATAAAGTGTTTTGAAAGCTATTAGTATTGACACCGAAGGGAATGTTTGGTTGGGTTTGCGGTTCATTCAAAGCGATTAATACTTTCGAAAGGTTTGCATTCAATACAAAATAAGACAATGTATTGAGAGTTCGCTTCAAAGTCGGATCAATTAGTGATATTCGACTCAATCGCTCACACATTAGATCATAGGTCGGCTTCAGAGCCATCTTCGATGTTATCTCTTCGTCTCCTGTCTTACACTTTGACTCAATTCTATCGAAAATCTGAGCGACAAATGTCTGTAAATACCTGTTGTGTTCCAAATCATTGTCGAAGTCGTCGAAGAGTTCCAATAATTGCGAAACTTTTGAGTTGTCATCGAATTTGGGATCAAATTCTGGATGACATACGAAGAGCGATGACTGGTTGACCACAATATCTCTCAATTGTATTCTTTGTTGGGTTGAGATGGCATTGGAATCAATGGTCGCTATTCTGTAATAGCATTCATACAAATAACTCAAAACTCTTTCTTCGCATTTATTGGTCGGAAAGTAGTTATTAACCAATGGTTTGTCGACTCGACAGTCGATCAGATGGTGTCCGACGTCTGTTAGGACTAGTCTATCGAAGAGTTTTTGGTCCAAATTGTCAAATGTCAGCAAATTCTCGGAACCATTGGACTCATTGTCCTCATCGGTGAGTAAAACACATTTCACACAGACTTTCGAGTCATTCGTTTCATTTAAAAGCGATTTATTGACCGAAAGCCTAAACATTGAAACCAATAATTCATTTGTTTTCACCTCTCGTTCACCGAAACTGATATCGAGTTTCAGTTTTTTGTCCATATTTTCGATGTTTTGGTCCAAACCGTTGCCAACATTTGACGCATTGTTTTCGCCTTCGCTTTCATTAATGAGAGCATTGAATGGATTAACCGTCGGATCCATTGTTTTTAGATATCTTTTACAATCACTTCAGAGATAACAAAGACATTGAAAATGGGATTAAAATTAATAATAATTTATAAATAATTCTAAGATTGCACTCAATCTCACGAATCATTCAATCACTTCATGACGTCATTCAACTCTTTCAGTGCATTCTTAGAGTCATTCACTCATTACGTGACTTCAAATAAAACATTGAATTCAAAAGTTTTACTAACTTTTGAATTAACTTTTATCTAATTTATCATAAAATTAACGTTTGATTAACTGATCTGATTATGAATACCCGGTTTATTTCAATGATATTTTTCAAATATAGAGCTTATTTATTACTTTAGTATAAAATTTTATTAATTTTTTTTAATTAAAACTAATTTTTATTGTCATTTATTTACATATATTTTCTATAAATTGATTCTTAAATATCACAGAAAAATGAAATAATTAATGAATTTGAATGAAATAAGTATTGAATCAAATTCTCAAATCATAATTGACTCAAAATAATGATTCAAATGAATAAATTGGCAAAACTTTTAGAAACTTTCTTTTGAATCATTAAATTAAATGATTGACAAAATCATTGACTGAATCCAAATATTGTTGAAATTCTGTTACTCTGTTTGGATCTAAGATTCTGGAGTCCGAAAGTGAAAGCGCACTGGACTTTACAGACGGAATCGTTGAGCACTTCCTGTCGGGAGTGCTCTGCAAACAAATCATTACAATTCTTGATCCGAAGTGATTGACATCGACCCTAAAAAACAGGAGAAGCACTCAATTGAGACCTTAATATAATTGCAAATCAAAAGTAATGGAATACCCCTTCAAAAGTGCAAATGCAGTTAACACAGGGAGAGATCTTGTCTGACCTTCCGATTGATAGGACTTTATTCTGAATAACACAAGAATTTCCTCTTTCTCTCCAATGATTCAAATCTATTCTTTGCATTGAATTGCAAGGGATTCGAGGATTTCTACGAATTAAGAGTTTAGTTATGAATTAAAATGAATTGATTGATAATAACGGGGAATACATACAGGAAAGAGTCGGGTAAGTCCATCACTTCCCTCTGGATGGTGTCGATTGAGTCTGAACTATCACATAAAACCTTAGATAACGTTATTTTTCGTATTTCTGCCAATTGTTGTTCACTGAATCTTAAGAACGGATCCGATGTCTCATACCTTTAATCCATTTAAGTTTTAATTAAGTTTTTTGTAAAAAAAATAAGTTAAGATATTCTTTAGTTATTACCAAAATCGGTCACATTTTTTCAATCTTTGGAATTGCATTCCTATAATACAGGCAAATGTTGGGCCTATAAGCCCGCCGTGAACTGGATTCTCAGGTATACCACCAGCAAAGAGATCGATGTCATCGACACTCCTATTGATAATGAGTTAATAAATTCAATTTACACTCCATTTCATTAAACAAATGTATTGACGACTAACTCATATATTTTCTTATATCTATCGACAATGAATTTCGGAGTTTCAGACAATAGATCCTCAAATGTCTTGGCTTTTGTCAGATTACAGATACGTCGGTATTCATTATAAGGGGGTAATCCATGATCTCTCGCTCTTTGAAGCTATTTATGAAAAACTGTTTTATATTTTGTGATCAATAAAACAATAAATTATTTTTACATTCAATGAAATTAAATCCATTCCCGAAAATGGTTTCTTAATATCCTCGAGTAAATGATTGGTCACTTCTTCAGTGATCGCGTGATCCAGGGTTTCGATACTAGAAGTGGTTATTCCTCTGATAATGTTATCCATTGCTAACGCTATTTAATATTCGGATTAAATGAGTGAATATTTAAAAATAGTTTTACCACTGAATCAAAAGAATACAAACGCGAGTAAAGCATATCTGAATTGAAGAATGAATTCCTCAAAGCCAACGGCTCTTCAACTGCTCTGTAGTTTCGGTCCAGTCTTTCAAATCTAGGTTTGAGTAAACTGTGGCCGAACCTGAAGACAGCGGCCGCGAACTCATTGAAAATGGTTGCGCTGCAGGAACTGTCGTATCCGTTATAATAGCCGTTTGTATGAACAGCTAAACCAAAACGATTCAGATTATCTCTGCCTATAATTCGGGGCAAAAACTCTCTATAAGTGATCTGTTGCATGACTGCGGATAATATTCTTCTTCCGTTGTGGTAGAGCTGTTCGTCATTCCAATGGGGATTAACTTTGGCTAACCCTTCGACTAGTCTGTTGTGTTCGCGCATAAAGAAGGTGTGAATACCTATGAAATAGATTTCAATGTAATCTAAAACTAAACACTAATTGTGTGGGAAAGCATGTCATTACTGGCCAGACTCGGCTGTTCACTCGCTCTCATATCTCCCGCTTCAAAGCAGAGACCCGACGGAGCTTTGCATTCAATATGTGTTGCCGTTTGTGGCAAAAGATCTTTAAGACCGAGCACTGAATGTCGGGTAGAATTAAGTTTTCCGCCATTAAAGGCGCGCAACATATTGGCCTCACAGAGGTCTGACCCGTAAACGTTTGAACCTAACCATCAATTTATTAGATTTTATATAAAAATTCATTTAAGATATTGTTTTCACTAACCGTCCACATAAGCAGTCACTTGATTCATCTGTTCTCGAGGTCCTAATGTTGTCTGACCGTTAAGGGAACGAACAAAATGTAGACATTGCTTAACACCAGTAGTTTTATTGACAGGTGGAAAGAATGGGTCGTTTTTAGGTATGGGAATGGGCCAACACTCTGGATGTACTGTCTTTCGCGATGAGCAAGACTTGCAGTCAAGTAAGGTCTCGCCGGCGCCCATATATTGAGGCGTGAAGGTTAGGTCGTGATCGAGGAACTGGTTTGAAAGGAATTATATGAAATACCGTAAATGATAGGCCTTGTGGTTGACATACCTGTCCCCATTGCATTGTTATTAACGCCTACAAAGTATTTCAATGAAAAACATAATTACAATCACATTCAATGAATGTCTGTATCCATACATATCTGACGTGAGGGGAACTGATGTCGTCGTGGACTGTAGTGGAGATAACTCGTGGCGACGGAAGACTTTTGCCGGACTTTGATCTTCTTCGTTGAGCTTTAATCCCGTCTTCATATACGGGCGGCAAAAGTCTATCGAAAACTCTCATACTTTTACCAAATTCTGGATTTTCAATGTTATTACACCAACCAGTGATTGGACGGAATGGTGTCGTGTGATCGCAGGGAACAGTTGATTCATAGCACTTGAGTAGAGATTTGTGATCATTAGTTGATAATTGATTGTCAATCAGTTCATTCAAATCCATTTGAGGTAATGACTGAACAAATTCTTTAATGTCTTCATTAAGAGTTCGACCGAACTCTCTGTCCCTTCCATTCCTAAGCAAAGAATTTACTAAACCATTTGTGGCCAACTCTAACACCAGTGACTGATTGTTGATGACCTGTGCCTGACGTTTAGGTCTAACAAAAGCTGACAAACGGTTCTGTGGAGTGTTTGGGGCAGCGATTCCGTTATTCTCCATAATATTCTTCATTTCCTTTTGTCTCAAATCCTGTACCTCTCGTCGCGCTCTTCGTATTTCAGTCATTAATAAACTTTTATTGATTTCAGACGAAGAATAACTGATTTTGAGATTAGTTTTCCATTTATTCAAATCCATTCTTTCAATGGTTTCAGTACTACAATATTGAAAGGCATTCAAGAATATGTCGGACGCTATCATAGACGAGGGCTGAACGAAGTCTGTTTTGTCTCCATTATCGCACACAACTCTGGCCAAGGTCACCTTTCTTATTTCATCAAGCTGCTCTTTAGTGAATGACGAGGGTGGCATATCGTTCTCATACCTTAATATCATCTTAATTACTATTTATTAATAATAAAAATAATAGCAATAAATACCAGAATCTGTCGCCATTCCGAAGGAAATGGAACTGACGGCCCAACAAACAGGCAAATGTCGGGCCAACCATTGCTCCTAATTATGTTAATTATTGAATATGGTTTATAATAAAATAAAAATAAGTTAACAAACCTCTCATCGGCTTCTCCGCCAAACCACCGGTGAAGAGGTCGATGTCGTGAACATTACTACAAATTATGTTAAAATTTTAGTAATTAGAGAATAAATTTAAGTTATTTAACAATAATTTTCAATATCATTAACAGACTTACGAATAAACTTTTGAAAGCTTTTTAATGGCATCGCTCTTCATAATAGTTGTTAAATCACTAAATTCCTCAACATTTGGCTCTAATTTACACCCTTTCCTCCATTCCGTATAACCGGCCAATCCGTGATCCCGACCCTATTATTGTGGTTTAAATTTATTACAACTTATAATAAGATTCTATAGAATACCTGTTGTATAGTGAGTGCCACCAAATCGAGCGCTTCGTTAGAGTCGGTGACAATTCCGTTAATCATTTCATTAGTGATGACCGGATCGGATCCCAAAGCGTTTTGACTAATCATTCCCATCAGGTATTCATCAAATTTATTGGTTCTATAGATTTCTGTCGGATCATAAAAAGATTCTCCCATTTTAATTGATCCCAAATTCTGTAATTCCTGTGAATATCTTTCCATATTTGGAGGAATGGCTGTATATATAAAGGCAAACACCGCCGACGCGACAGCGTTTTCGACGCTTGGATTCTGATTTATAGAATAATTTTTATAGAAACCATTGTTAAGTAGTCTTAAATTGTATTTTTCAATCATCTGATGTCCCAAAACTGATGGCAAGAATTCATTGTAAGTGATGTGTTGTAGTTCTGCCACAAGTATTCTTCGCGTCTCTTCAAAAATTTGGTCATCACTCCATTGAGGGTTCAATTGGTCCAAATGTCGGGCAATTCTATTGTGTTCTCTCATGAAAAGTGTATGAATGATAGTGAGACCCAAATTCTCATTTACCCTAAATTTGTCAGTTATTTGTTAATATTTCTATAAAATTCAATTGTTTTACACATTTATCTGATTACCGAATGTCACCGGCTTTGAAGCACCGACTTCTTCCGGAACTCTTACAATCCTGAAGGTTGTCGTTTTGTACGGGCAATAACTCCCGGCCTTTTGTTCCTAATTATCAAAATACTTGTCTATTATATCATAAACTAATAATGAATACAATGAATCAATTACTTAATAATACAATAGAAATAAATACGACTGGCCTTACAGTGCAGGAGAGATGACCTAATATTCAATATCTTTAGATTTCTAAAAAATTATTACCTTTGAAAATATCAATAATTCATTTCATCGCTAAATTGAAAATTAACGTAAAACTAATATTTTATTCAATTTCAATACCAATATATTACTAAAACATTTCCTGTCCTATAAAATAAAAGTTAAATTAAAATTTATAATATTTTATACTAAGAAATGACTTTTATTTGCGCTATAAATGATATAAAATTA
>JAQIYF010000378.1:0-10377 GCA_034700865.1 Oribatida sp. Gr-Ori-00025
TACTCCAACCTCCTCAATAAATTGAAGATACAAATTCAATATTGCCTCCGCCTAACGTGATGACGTCTAAGTGTTGAGTCTGTAAATGTAAAGGCAAAGCAAAGGCCAATAGGAAGCCTACTTCTGTGTGTAGTAGAACGGTGGTCATATAGAGCTCAGGACTGATGACTGCCCCGAGTGATCAATATTCATCTCAAGCTATTCAAGTCATTTCAGAACTGAATGAATGCGCAAAAACACTATAAACACAATTGACAGCACTTTCTGAAGGCATTTCTTTGCTCGCCATCCAAATGGATGTGAAGAATATGCTGAGCGCCCGACAAACGACAACACACTAGCCTTGAGACCCTAAGGAAGGCCTTCTTTTCATAGATTTTTACTTTAAACTAATGTATGGATACTATACTCTGTGTCCCAAATCTCTGTGAGAAGAAAAGGCTTTAAAGTTATCTCTACTTCAGTGTTGTTACGAACCTAACAGTGAAGTAAATTTACGCTCACTTTCTCCTTACTGTCCATCAGAAAAGGGGTCAATGAATCATAGTTTGCAATGTTTGCTAAGGAGTGGTCAGTTGTCTTGCAAACCAAACCACTTGTGGGTTAGATCTTCTCTCTCTCTCTCTTAACTTTCCACTACTGGTCATATGACTTGTGCGCTGAGGGCCTAATGATAGCTCAGTGCTGACCAGAACTGACTTAACTATAAGATGTCCTTACATTCGAGCAAAACGAAGGAACAGGTGTTTGCTTTGACTTAAACTACACTCTCTTTAAACTAAGAAATATATAATTTGTCAAAAAAAAGTTGAAACAAAACCTAAAAGTCCTTCAAAAGCAAAACTATTGATATTTTGCAAATATAACACATTATAACAGTTTTAATATCATATTTCATACAAAGGTATCTGATTTTTAAAATTTCTTGACTTTTAATATTATTTTAAATAATTTCTTTACAAAACGAAACGAAACTTTGTATTAGAATTCGTTAAATAGTTTTACATTTTGTCTAAAATCGAAATTATAATAAAAAAGAAAACGTTTTCCAAAAGTCAAAGAATAGGAATAAAGTGAAGAAATGAAAGCAATTTAAGGGCTTTATTATGTATTATAATTTACTCGTTAGTACAGTAACTATAGCTATGAATTCGTGTTTTTCACATACATTCCTGAGTGGGTTTGTCGTCCAAATAGAGAACCTGCTATTCCTTTATTCTTCGATGGAATTTCAATTCTTTGCTAAAGAAATGCATACCTTTATGTCCCTCCCAGTCCTCCCAGTCCTTACATTGCAATGAAGTAAAGATCTCTTTCGAGTGATTTACGCGACAATACAAACAATGATTTCGATTCTCAACTCAAATCTCTAAAAAAGAAAAGTAGGAGAAGAAGGCGGACATCACTGGACAAGGAATTACAAAAAAAAATATTTTAGATCCAGACCTCAAAACCAGACGAATGTATATCAGATCAGAAGTATTCCCAAAATATTTGTTCGTTCGCTGATATAAATCTCAGCGAATAATAGAATTTCAATAAATTCTTGACTTCAAAAAAATATGAAATAAGTCACACATTATGTGATTCTTTGCATTAAATTAAAGGGGAATCCAATTCCAGTTGGAATAACCGTTGGAACCGATTCTCCTTTTAATCCTAAATTTGTTGCTTTTTTGTTGATATATATTAAGAGAGAGGTTAGGTTCGGATCATTTCCTGGCGGTTCGGTTCCATTTCGCAACATATGGTATGGTCTTAGAAGAGAAGGTGCACTGCAGAGCAAATTACTTCCTTAAGGCCTATTCCCTAAATCTAAGGAAAGACACATAAAGTAAAGTATAGTTTGTCTCTCATATGAGGCAATGCCTGATCTTTGTATACAATGCCAGTGCACTGGAAGGGACTGTAAGGTGCATACATTCCTTAGTATACGTTAACTCCAACGGAAGAGTAACTTATATCAAACAATGGAATTGTTTGAGTCCAGGGTCAGAGCACAGGCAGGACAGTGAACAATACGGGTTTGCATATGAAGGACAAAGAATAAGACGAAAAGTTTAGCTGAAGTTTACCTGATCTCAGATTTTGAGGTTTTTCACAACCATCACAACAAGAAATAAAAGAAAGAGAGAAAAATTTCAATGTTTAAAAAAGGAGCGCACCTGCCGTCCCCCCTGTCCTCCCCTTCCATAGTCCAACTTAGGGTGAGCTGAAGGTAAAGATGTATATTGTATGCGATCGATATCTTACAGAAAAATTACTGCAAAACACTTCAAACTCAATACATCTTATTGTATGCTATGCTCACAAATGGACCTCCCTGTGCCTCCCTGTGCACTCTACACTCATATCAAGACTCACAGTATTTGGACAATGTTTTCAATTCAATATTGAATGGTTCACCTGCACCATCACCACTACCACCACTGCACCAGTACTTTACTAATGCAAGACTACCAACAACTCCGGACCGACTCTACAACAACTTTATGAATATTTTTTATATAAATATTTTATTTTTTCATTAAATATTGTCATTAAATCAATGAATGAATGAATTGAATAAAAATAGAAAAGAATATAATTGTTTGGAAAGTAAGTTAAAGTCTTTCCAAACAGTCTTTCCTTCCGTTCAGATACTGTTCACCTGTTTTTGCTCGAAATTGAGACCCTTTTGTGGATTGACTGCAATCCGGATACTATATTAATGGTTCAATAACTTGTGGTATAGTCTAAGAGGAGGACAAAGAATAGCGATTGAAAGGGCACAGACCTAACAGACCCAACACAGTGTTCGCCCGATTCGGGTATACATAACAGTGTTGTAACACTAATCTACGAATCCGTTGGCTGTGCTCTTAGTTTAAGGTCAGGGCTAATCACCTCTTAATGTCCGAAACCCTACAACTCCACCAAATTCTGCTTAACTCATAAAAATGATTCTTTGTTTTATAGTTTATGATCAACCTGTCCCTCACCAGTGCTTGCGTTTAGCTCCCAGTGCCTACTGTGCCTCTCGTCTCAATTTTTTATGTCAGGTGTTGTGTTCAAAGAGTGAAGAGTGAAGTAAGAGTTGGTTAAGGCTTTGGGCGCTTCTATTACTTGTCATTAGTTTTAAGTTTAAAAAACAGAGAAAATACTTCTCAGTCACGGCAGGGGAGAAGATGTGCGCCCAAAATGAGGCCGACTCTGAGCACTGGCAGAGCACTGGCAGCCATCAGGCGTTATATACGATCCGATTCGAAGAAGTAATAAAAAAAAGTTGAGGACAAACACAAATAGGTTTATCTCTTTGAACCTGTAGTCAAACCAGTCATTGAGTTTCGTAATGAAATTTTCTTCTAAATTAAGATTCGAGTCACAGATAGGCCCCACAGTTGTGAACAACTCAGCCACAGCTCAGGCAATACACGAACACTCAGGGACTCATGTCGGCCGTCAAGTCGGCGCGCGTGCAAAACAGGTGGCCGTCAATCGATTCCTTCAATATCTTAACATTTAATAGTAGTTTGAATGCAAAATGCGTTCTGTTTTCGCCCCAAAGACCCAAACCGTATGTTAAGTTAGGCTTTCCTTTCCAAACATATTCTCCCCAAAGCACTGGTCGGTCGACTCGACACGCGTTTCCTCAACACCTTCTCCTCTCCTTATGAAAGCAACCGAACCAACAATCACTTCGAAGGGTTATTTGAGTCCAAATTTTGTGCAATTATTTGCACAAAACTACTATTCCTTCAACTAATCTATATTTATGTCATTTTATTTTAAACCCAAATAATGTTTTAAATTTTCTTTTAGCATAACTTTCCTCTGTTTGTGAGAGGGTTGGGCTCTGAACTGACAGAGAGAATGCGTAACAGAGAGTGATTTACAGGCGCATAAACCACAACCATTGGCCACAACCACAACATCTCTTACGCCAGCGCTGGTGACCAGCCCTTCATTAATTGATATGAGATATTATATGCAAACAGAAGTGCCATTTCTGTCATTTTTAACAGAATTCAAACGATTATTGATTTGAAGTGAAAGGTATATCCATTTGAGACAAATGGGACGCATTTGCCAATACAGGGGCGCAATAGGCATGAGAGGGAATGACAGGTGGTTTTTGTTCAGATAAGTTAGGTTAGCCCTGAGCCCAGAACCAAGCAATTTGGAACCTTCTATATGAACCTGAAGCTAAAGAATAAGAATGTCTACACATCCCACAGCTGTTGCACGCGCCGAGTGCTGGCACCGGCACGTACTCTACTATAGACTCTATTCTTGAAACAAGCAATCAATGCGTATAACGAAAAACACCACAACTTTTCTACAGTTTTATATATGAAGTGGTTTGAGATGTGATAGGACTGAACACTTGGCTCCATATGTCACGATCGGAAGCGTGGCCGCAGACCCATAGCTATTCATTTAGGGGCACGTGTTCTACCAGTGCCTACCAGTGCTTTAATATGTGTAGTAAAGAACTAGAGAAGCAGAGAACCAGGTGAAACATTTTCGCTTCTTATTCTTTATTTAATTATTTTAGTGATAGGTAGGCGCTATAGACTGGGTCTAAGACCAGGTGCATGTGTGGCATGTCTTGCGTCTTACGATAAGTTCAGTGCTTTTTATGTAAATCTCACACAAATTGTTGCCTTTAATCGAGAAAATGATAATAAATTGATGACTCCGTCAAAGAAGTGCTCACTTTCTTCAGAACGTGATTTCACTATAAAATAAATCAAATTCACTAAACGTATTGCAAAACAATGGAAACACTAATGCATTAGTGTTTAGAGCACAGGGAGCAGAGGCTGACGTCTAGCCATATCGGCCTAATTACCTGATGCAGTCGTGATGCAACAGAAATATATTTTAGGCCTTATATTGGGTTCTATTTATTATGGTTGAGCTCATCGGTAGACAATATGTTAATGTAATTACAGGCCAGACGTGAGCAGGTATTTGAGGTATTAGTGGAATGGGAGGCTTGGTTTGCAAATATAGTGCATTGAAAAACAGTGCAAACAATTTATGGGTGAATATCATTGATGGGGACAACCATTTCGTTAATTTATTTAAAGTATTGTTCACTCATTTCCTTTAATTTTTGCAGACCTGATGTCAAACAGTATTGCCATTCAATACAATACATACCCAACCGAACGGATGCATTACCGACGGATGGATCGGAGAACAGGGCTGTAGTGTTGTGTTCACTAATAGAAAGCACTTTTCATTATTTACCATAAACTTCGTTGGAGTGACTGCACTCTCACCTGCTCTCCACTACCGATCCTATGGATAGGAGGATAGGATAGAGGCTGAGAGCAGCTGAAAGTTCGTTACTAAGCACAAGCATAAGCATTGAAGCCAAGCAGCGAATGGCAGGTGCGCTCAGGCACGCGACTCGTCCATTCTAGTACGTGCTCGCACGCGCTCTCCATCGCCAACATGAGCTGTTTGTGCACTAACTGAGCACATAATAGGGAGCAGTGCATTATGATAAGCCAAACTTCAAAGTTTTAGAGCACAGGCTGATAGGACTGGTAGACGTGGCCAGACTTGCTCTCAGTATAACCAACGCCACCACAGATGCAACGCATTCCTAGTATTAAATGAATGCCGTTATTGAAGGCCTTTGTAATGAAATGCACTTTTGCTGTGCTTTACGATAAACCGGCAGATTGTCTGACCTAACAATGGAAAGGGGATCCGAACCCATATAAAGAGTATAGGGAGGACAGGGAGGACAGAGTGCACAACTTGCTCACAAAGATTCTTCATTACTACGGCACGCGCCAAATCATTTTAGTGCCAGTAATTGTGCCCTCGACTGCACCCAACGCATCGACATCTGCATTGACTGAGCGCTCAAATTCAGCAAATATTCAGCAAATACTGCATATAATATAATATAAAGTATCGTTAACTGAGTGAACAGTGCTTTATAGTGTAGTCGCTGTATGGGAGGACAGACCTCATGTCCGACCACTTGCTCTGTTCCATATGCGTCCGGTATTGTACTAACGATTTGCATCACTGACTGACCAACAAATCCAATTCCATTCCTGCGATATGAGCGCCGAATCGGTTAATCTCTTGTTTCTGATCTCTGTTTCAAATTTGCTTTTTTCACAAATTTCTAAATTTATTGCTTTTGTTGTTGTCTTCAAAACTAATTTCTATCAAAAGAGCCCTCAATTCGTGAAACAGTTTGCTATGAATATGATATACAGACCAACCGTTATCTCAATCACGGTTTGCCCGAAGCCATCGAACAATATTATGTGTTATTCATAGCATTCATATAGTGTTTGACTGCCTTTTGTTATTAACCAAAATAACTGCCAGTCAGTCACCACACCTGCACTCTAACCACTCTTCTGTTAGGAATGGAGCACAACATCCATATTCTCATGTTTTAGAAACTGATTATCGCTAATAACATACTATTCATCAAATGAGGTTCAGTTAACAACTAAACATCAGTTCCCCCTTTAAATGCTTCCATCAATTAATAACAATCCAGATATCAAACAATGCAATAGATTTATAGACATAACCAACAGTTTAATGAAATATTTCTAAACTTTATTATCTTTACTAACGTTTTAGAAATTTATAAAGAATTGAAATTTAATTTTAAAATTCTTATCAAATGAAATATTGAATTATTTTGTTTTCAAACAATATAATTGAATACAATCTTTAGTCTAAACTTAATTATTATCTGTTGTGTACTCTTTGTAGTCAATTATTTTATAAACTATTTTAGATTAGGTTTGAGTTCTACCAAAAAATACATAATATATCGGAATATTGTTTCCATTCACTGATGAAAATTGAATTCAATTTTAGAAGAATTGCTTTTCTACAGCAAATTAATACATAAATTAATTATATATTGTATACGAATATTATATTTTATTTAATGAAATCAATATTTTTAAAAATATTTTTCTTAATTTATAAATTTCTATAACAAAATTATTTTCTAAAATATAGCTAATTGTGTGAAAATATATATTTAGAAAGATTTGTAATAGAAATGCAAATTAATGTTTAGAACCGTATTTATGAAAAAATAGTGATTTTGGGATTTGTTTCTTCTATCTCTTAAGTTCTGTTCTTTTAAATGATTTATATTATGAAAGTATTTAATGCAAAATGTGTTGAAATATTAATTTTTAATTTATTATCAAAATAATCAAATGTAAGATAAGATATTCTAACTATTCAGTAGAAATATAATAGTTTTATGAATGAAATATGAATTTTAGACAACTTTTAGACAACAAAATTGGCAAATGTTTAATGAAATTCTATTGTCTTTGTTATATCTAAAGCTAATTAAACATAATTTATAAAAGAGTTGTAATAATAGTTGGCTTTTGTAAAGATAATACAATATATGACAGCAGATGGTTAGCCAACGGAAGAACTGTAGAACTCATTGAATGGTTGATTAATCCACGAGTTTTCACAGTTTTCTGAATTTAGAATTCATCACTAATTTAGTGAAGAATGTATTGACTGTTTGTCCAGAACTGGAACAACAGATGGACCGCTTGTTTACTTGTTTTTTAACCGTAAGGCAGAAAAAAATACTAAAAAAGCTTTCGCTGACCAAAGACTACACAAATTGCAGTGCATTTTGAATATATTGTGAAAAGCAATGCATTTATAACTGAACTGAACTTAACTTTTTGTTAAATATTTAATTTAAAATTCTTAAAGAGAAGACATACAAAAAACAGTTATCTTTTTGTCGGCTCAAACATATTGGTGTTTAAATGAGTTAGTCTTTTGAAAAGGAAATCCATTCGAGTCATCAATTTAGGGCCAGACCTGACACACGCCGAGCGCACACCACACGTGGTTAGCCATGAATTCCTGACAAGCGTTTCACTTATGTATTCATAATAACCAATAATTTTATTCTTTAATATTTAATGCATTTTATAAATAGAATTATAAATTAATAGTTGGCCTGACGTTAGACTGAAGTCTCAAATGACATGTTGTTTGCGCGGAACGGCCGGACGCGCTATACACCTGCCCTTTATTACAAACAGACATTGCAGGTCAAGGAATTGTTTTCTGTTATTCCAATCAAATGTCAGGTGCCTTTCAGATGCCTTTCCCTCACTTTAATTACATTTTCATTCAAGAATTCATTGTTTTTGCCTCAATTCAGATGTGACGGACAGAAAAAAAACTAAAGAATTCCAGAATAAATGTCTTAAATAATTATAACTACCGTTTGAATGAATGAAAGCATTAAATCTAATTGAAGGCGACTTAAGGGATGTGTACTTCAAATTAGGTTAACCTAAACAACCAGTTCTTCACTCCAGTGATGACTATTCACAGGATATAACTCTTAGTATTGATAATACAGGTAATGGAAAAAATAAAATCTAATGACTGAACAAACTATTGATTATATGCCGTATATTCTGCTATATTTGTTGTGTTATTTCGATTTCCTTCTAATTTTAAATTTTAAACAATCGTTTTGTTTAATAGTTTACAAATTTTTTGGTTAAATAATTATATTATATATAAAGCAATGCATATGTTGTATACGAAAACATTTTAAACATTTTTATTTTAGTGTTCTTTAGAACTTGTTTTAAAAAAATGTTTCAATAATTGTCTGAATAGACAAAACATCTAATTATTGATTAGTTGTTGAAAAGCATAATCTTTTAGACATAAAGAATGGTTTTTGAGTTTAATTATCTATTTTTCAATCGATTAATATTCTTAAGGTATTGAAGACTTTGCAAAACAAGTGCAGACAAAGTGCTTACAAATAACTATTATTTTCTTATTTCTAATGATTCTTAAATTCTTTGATTTCACTAATGAAGAACTGGTTCTCTCGATAGCAGACAAAGACCAAGAAATCTACATATTTTATAAATTATTATGAAATGAAATTCATTTCAATTTTTATTTAAATGTATTTTAAGTATTGTGGCGTTTGTCCACATAATCAGAAAATATTGTATGAATTGAATGAAAAAAAAAAAATTAATTGCATTAATAATAATAATCTCTAAATGTGTTGTCTTTTGATAAAAAAAAATACTTTTAGGAGTTATATAAAGCAGGTGTGAGAGTGTGTTGAATGAAATTAGATTAATATCAATGAAATTAATGAAAATTTGTTATACAATAAAAAAAATTAATGAAAAAAGTGGTTACGAGACACCACTTACTCTCTCGTCTACACCTGCTTTGAATTGATTTTATTGTCGATTATTTAATGACAATTCCACTCAAATTCATTGCCAAATGTATAGAAAGGAGAGAATGAGAAACACTTTTAAAGAGTTTTTTTACTGCATATAAAACTTAAATTTTATGAATACCACAAAAATTTTATGAAATCTATTGTCGCGTAAAAATATATTTGTCTTTAACTGCATAACAGATAACCAGATAATAAAAAAAATGGTTAGAAAATAGTCGGACAATAAAAGCAACAAAAAATATTTGTAACGCTATCTCAAAATTAGACCAAAACTATTAAAAATAATTTCATAAAAGAACGAAAATTCTGTTAAACGCTTTCCAACTGTTGAATGAATTAAATAACTTTTTTATAAAATTATTTTTTTTGTACGAATAATAGGAAAACTTCCGTTGATTGATAGTAAGGGCACGTGTCTGCACCTGCCATTCCCTACCAGTCCTGTCTCAGTCCCTTCTTTCTGACCATTGGAAGGTCAGACAAAAGCCCCGTTGGGTACGGATTGCAAAGATATTTTTGAGTGATTTTAAGTTAGACTCTAAGCACAAAATAATTACAATTCTCTCTAAAGTTCTTACTTTTGAAGGAGTTTTCTGAAAGAATCCGATTGTAAGAGATGTTCGACTCGAAGGGGGAATTACATAACTATTTATCATTTGTCGGGTCATAAAAATACTATTGAATTCTACACTAAAAATGTGTTGGTTTTCAAGTCAAACAAAACAATAATAAAAGTGATTATAAGTTAGAAGTATTGCTAAACATTAAAAAAAATAGATTTTCTGTTTGAAAAAAACCTAATCATTAATAACCAAATAGTTTGAAAATCATTACTATTTTGTTTCAAGTTTTTGTTTCTGAAATAATTTCTCTTCTTTGTAGTCAATAGTTAATACGAAAAAAGTTTTTTTTCTTGAGTTCTAAGAACTAATGTAAAAATTGTTTATAAAAAATGTTTGGCATTTGTATGGGAAATATCATACAAACCTTGTATAGCCTTCAGAACGGCTCTAAAATATTTAATAATTTGAAATTATTACTGATTTTAATATATTTCAAAATTTTAATTAATTAAATGGCTTTTTATTCGATAATGAATTTTGTGTTAAATATTATCTCTT
>JAQIYF010000379.1:0-10376 GCA_034700865.1 Oribatida sp. Gr-Ori-00025
GATCTTTTTAAATAATTTTTTTTTAATTTGTATAAAAGACAACACTATTTAGTAATTCCTTTTAATTCTGTTATTATATCTGAAATTTATTAATGAATTTGTAAATCATTCGTAAGTCTAGTCTAATATTAGCGCTAATTATGGAAGAAATCAATAATTTATTTAAGAATTTCAATACTTATTGTAATTAATAGACGAAAAAAGTTGTCACAAAAACCATAGAATTATTTCGTTCTTTAGTTCTGTTTTTTAGTATTTAATAATTTAATTGTTATTTATTATAACAGAAATGCATTTGTTTTTAAATAAATTAAATTTTAATCTAAACATTGATTTTATTTATTTATAAAAACATTTGAATTTACAATAATTTTAATGAAATTATTTACATTCCGGACGGTTAACATCGGCCGGAAAGTTACAGATATTTTTGGCGGTGTCCCAAATAGTACCGGCGCCACAGTGTTCAACGTGTGACTGTCCCTGATAGCACCAGTAGTATTTACTGCAGTCCTTCTCATCCGGATAATACTTATTATCATTCTTGGGATCACTACAATCCAAGGGATCAACACTTTTATGAGTAGTGGGTTGTGTTGAGGGCGGAGAGGCTGTCGTATGGTTAGGGTCTTGAGTGGGAGGGGTCGACCCGTCGTCGAAGCCGACAAATATTTTAGTGAATTCCCAGTCTTCCTGTGCGATACCAGAACAGGTAGGACTGACTCCACCACCCGGACAGCCTCTGTCTCTGTTCATGGACCAGAAGCCCAAGTGTCCGATGCCTTTCTGCTTAGCCCAGGCCACTAATTGCTTTGCGTGATCCTGAGTAAAGATCTTTCCGTTATAGTTGTGGCCCAACATTGGGGTTATGCCTAACATTGAGTAGATCTCAGATACACTCTTCTCGGGCCAAAGAGTCTTCATCTGAGTGGCGGTCGCCTCACCCGCAGCGATGACAGCGTCGCCCCAAGAGCTCAATTTAGTGCCGAATTCCATAGTCATTGGGTTTACAATATCGACATTCACTCCCAGTTTGACAGCGCTTTGAAGAACATTCAGATCAGTCACTCCGTAGTCGTCGCCCAAAACTCGAAGAGTGAAACTGACAGTTATGGCCGGGTTTTCCTTCTGGAGGATAGCCAGTGCGCCGTTCATGATATCCGGTGTAACTGTAGATTCAATATCAATGTCGAGATGTGTCGATCCGGTGGCAGACAATGCCTTTTTATAAGCGCCGGCCAATGCATCGGCTGATCCACAGGCAGTCTCTAAATATGGGCTCAAAGCACCACCAGTTGAGACAATGACATCACCGCCCGCAGCCTTAAACGCTTGGACCTGATCAATGATAGTCTTGTCGTCTATGGCTAGGGATCCGCCCCACGACGGGACACAACCCGCAGAACTTCCCAAAGCGAAGGCCAATGAGAAGGCTTTGACCCCATATTTCTGTTTGTATTCCAGGAGTTTGAAATCGGATTCATAGGTCACGTCTATATACGGCGCGAACTTTGGCTCTGGAGGTCAGGGAAGACAAGAATCGATTAAATTGTGAAGAACTCAATGTTTGGACAAAAGTTTTACCTCTTTTTGCTTCAGTTAATACAATGAACGACAGAATCCCTAAAATTAACATTAAATTCATTTCAATTCTTTGAATGACTAAAGAGTTAATACTATTTAAAGAGAAATAACTATTGAATTCAACATTGATTTCAATTGTTGTTTAAGTAGTTTTTCAGAAGTATATGACTCTCTCTTCTTATCTAATCTCTTGTGACTTAATTCAAGTGTTATTTTTTTTTAAAAAAAGGGATTTCATTTGGAATCAAGTGATTTGTTTTCGTATGAATTACTTTAATTCAATTTATATTAACAATAATTGTTAGTTATCTCATAATTGTATGCATTTGTTATCCAAGTCCAGGGTTAGTACTCAATCTATTGGAGCGCCTGAACCACCATTATCATTTAGACCTAGTACATATGTACATATATTGTACAGTTAGACTTAACATTGGTTTTCCACAATTAATTCATACTATGAATCATAGGCTTGAGAACAGCCCCAGACTTACCAACAAATTCTTAAAAATAAGTTCTGTTTTCTAACGCAATATATCTTTTGATTAAAAGTTATTTTAATTAGAGATTCAGTTTAAGGGTATTTCGGTTGAAATGAAAATCATTAAAAAAACACTTAATTTGAAAAATATTGAAAATATGATTAAAATGTTGTTATACTGTATAATATACAGTGTATATGGTTCTCAACAACACTTTTATTATTACGAAATTCATTTGAAATTCACCAGAATTTTGTTTTAGTGATCATTATTCAAATTTTTAGAACTTGAAATGAATTTAATATAAAAATATTTTCTTTAATTCAAATGAAAAGAACAAAAATTTAATTAACTTTTAAATCAATAAATTCTATAGTTTTTCTAAATTATATAAAAATATATGAAATTCCTATTTATTGTAAATTATACTTATTTTATTGTCATTTTATAATTGATTTGAATAATAGAAAAATCAATTAATTGTTTTTAAAACAATAAAAAAAATTGCAAAAAGGTTTTCAATTTTTCCTAATCTTAATCTTTCATTCATTTCAATCATATCTCACAAAAAGTTTTGTAATTTTTATTTCAATTCATTAAACAATGCATTGAAAGGACTTTGAATTCAGGGATCACTTCAGTCATAGCCAAGGGTTCGACGCATTACTACTTCAAACCTCTCCCCCGACAGCCCTTCCCTTCCCATCCATTCCCCCCGAAATGTGATTAAAAAAAAGTGAAACAAATGCTTCAAAAAAAATGCAAAACTTTTTCTAAAATATTTCGTCATTTTTAAAATGTATTGACTTTTAGTAAGCATTACGTCATTTGTTTTACTCTTTAGTCAAACATTGTTTTGAGAAATACTATTGGCTTTGAAGTGAAGACAACTTCAACTGAAAGCCAATCAGAGGTTTAGTTATGAATTAGAAATCAGACGACAATTGTGTTAACCATTCATTCAATGCTATGAAGACTTGAATTGATTTCAGAAATCAATTCATTTATTATTGTCTTTAAATGAAAATTAATTCAAATTTTTGTAAATAATGTTTAGATTTATTAAATCAATGGTCGGCTTAAGACCGGATCCCAACGGAGAGACCACTCAATCAGACAATCAATTAATTAAAGACGCGTTCAGTGATGACGAAGAGTTGTCTGAAGACGAGTTGAATTCAGTGGCCAATGGGTTGACAATCAATGGTTTGAGTGGTCAGACACTGAATGGATTGGTTGACACCGAATATGAATCGGAACAGGAGTGGAATGAGGACTGGAATGCATTGGAAGAGACGGTCGATAAGTACGGGAAACCACTGCTGGAAATGGACGCGAATAGCCGTTCAGTGAAAGGCGTTGTCACTGAAGTGGTGGCCAATGATATGATTGTCATCGATGACTGCCATCGAATCAAATACGAGGTTTGTCTTCATTTTTCACATTTAATTTGTTTCTTAAATTCAATTGTTGTTTGTTTTGACCAAAGATTTGCTTTTTTGGTGACATTTGTGTCGGAGATTTGGTTAACATTGAGACCAATGGTCAGAACAAAGTGATGGTTAAACCCCTCAGATATAAGATAATGGTCGGAAAGATCACGCAATGGGAGGAACAGTACTCACGCTTTATATTTGGAAATCATGTATTGAATCAGTTTTTTGTCATTTTTATCAATTATTTACTCATTTTTTTGCCATTAATTTGAAGGCGTTTTTGCGTAAGACTGAAGAAACACAACATTTAAGAACAGGTGATGTGATTAAAGTGATTGTAATCGAGACCCGAAGTAATCGATACAATTGGAGAGCCATTCCCTACACCCGACTCATGAACCCCGAGCTCTCAAATGTTGACATTCACTCCTACACTAAAGACTTAATGGAAGACAAGGACAACATTTGTATTTCAAATAATATAACGTTTGGTGACATCCGATTGGATTCAACGAAGAAGTGTTTGGTTTGGATTAAGTGAGTCTTCATTCTATAAGTGATCCAATAGTTTAATGATAATTGACATCCAATAGGAATAAAGGCATTACTACTCAAACATTGGTGTCAGTGGACAACGAAGAGGGAGAAAATCAGATAAAGTTTTTAAATTTTCAGCAAAATTATGGCCAACCCTCTGAACCGCCGTTTATAATACCGGCGCTAACAGACGGTTACGTTGAATTGATTTGTGAGGGAAAGTAAGCAAACATTTGACACAAATTTAAAACTTTTTGTTTTCAATTGATTTGATTTGTCTTTTAATGAGGTATTGCGGAGATCACAGCGAACTCATTGTCTTTCACTTTGAGAACGGCTTCAAAATCGGGCGATTTGTTGGAGTGACCGTCAGAGACAATGACAGGAATGACAGCCCACGTAAAGGAAAGAATAGACACAAGGAATCGACTCAACTCCGGCGCCGTATGTTTGGGAACGACACTTGGATTGTTCCGGGAGAGCGGGTCTGGAGAGGCAATAAACATATTTATGACAAACTCGAAAAATATAGAATTCCCGAAAAGTTATGGCGAGTTCTCGAAAACAACTGGTCTATTGATGAGGTTTTCCCCGAATTTAGTCAACACCTAAATAAAGACAATTATCGAAACAAATTCCACGCTTTGCTATATCTCGAAGAATGTGAAAACCAATTCAATCTCAAGAAATACGATATGGAAGACGTGGCGCTCACAAGAGAAGGCCGTTTCCTTGCACTTCAAGTGCCGGGTCTGGCAGACGGCAGACCCAGTCTTATAGTCGGCGATAAAGTGATGGCATTTGACGAACAGATTGTCGTCGAAGACAAGCGAATGGTTTTCGAGGGTTTTATTCATGAAGTGATTGCTTTCAATGTTTTCGTTAATATTTTTATTTCTTTTAATTTTTTTTTCTTTAATTTTCAGATAAAAAAAGACGAGATTTTGATCCGATTTAACGACACGTTTCACAACGAATTCAAAGGCGGCTCTTATAAAGTGATGTTCCAAATGGGCCGGTATTTCAAGTTTTATTTCCTTTTTTTATTTATTTTTCTAATATTTGTCAATATTTTAATATTTAATATTTTAAGCACAATATACCGGCGCTGTCACCACGCGATTGACTTATCGCCCCATATGGTGGAACAGGTGTTGTTCCCGAACAAAATTATTAACAAAATTCCATTCAAACGAATCCCAATCGAGTCAATCAATTGGTTCAACAATTCATTGAACATAAGACAGAAGTTGGCAGTTGTCGGCGCACTTCGCGGCGAATCGCGTCCAACGCCTTATATCATATTCGGTCCGCCGGGCACTGGAAAGACGGTGACAATCGTTGAATCCATACTTCAAGTGTTCGATAAAATACCTGAGAGTCGGGTCATTGCCTGCACTTCAGCCAACAGTTCCGCTGATCTGATTGCCGCCAAACTGCTAGAAAGCGGTCGAATCACAGAAAAGGATTTGATTCGTGTCTCCGCTTTTCACCGTAAGTCTCCTCCACTATAAATGCCTTTCCTGTTCACCACTTAATCTGTTTGTCTATTGAGGTGTTGGTCTGATTCCCGAAGCGGTTAAATGTGTGACACAAATGGCAGAGGAGGACGAAAAGAAATGGCTATACCATAGAGTGATTGTGACGACAACATCACAGGCCGGGGCTGTCTATAGGCATAAGATCTCGCCCTCACATTTCACTCATGTCTTCATTGACGAGGCGGCGCAGGTGACTGAACCCGAGTCTCTAATACCCATATCCATGTGTGTTATGGCACACGGAGTTGTTGTCTTAGCCGGTGATCACAAACAGTTAGGACCAGTAGTTATGTCTTCCAAAGCAAAGACCGGACGACTCGACCGTTCATTTATGGAGAGACTTATGAATTCCTGTCAGCCCTACGGAAGAGACGAGAAGTTCGAAAAATACGGTTATTATAACCCGAAGTTTGTGACAAAACTGGTCGACAATTACCGATCGGACGCACATATAATGACTTTACCGTCGATTATGTTCTATGAAAACGAATTGAAATTTAATGTCGAAACTGATGTCAAACTCTTGGAGTCTTTGAAATTCAAAACTGCTCTCAATTTTGTGGGCATTAGAGGTATTCCTTTCGATAGAGTTTTCACACTTTTATTCCCAATTAATTATATTGTGTTTGAAGGCGAGGACAGACAGGACCCGGACTCTCCCTCTTGGTATAACCCACAAGAGATAATATCAGCTTGCTCATATCTGGACAGACTATATAAGGCCGGAGTCAGACCCGAAGACATTGGTTGCCATTCAAACGCTTTGTTTTTCTAATTTTAATTAACATTTAATATTATTTTTAGGAATCATAACTCCCTATCGAAAGCAAGTGTCGAAAATGCGGACACATATGCATGACATGGGATTAATTGAGTGCAAAGTGTCCACAATTGAGGAATTCCAAGGACTCGAGAAGCGGGTAATCATTGTATCGATGGTCCGCTCAAAGACTCAACATTTAGATCACGACATGAGATATAGTTTGGGATTCATTCATAACTCTAAGCGGTTTAACGTCGCCATCAGTAGAGCCATGGCTTTACTCATCTGTATTGGAGATCCGCATCTCTTGAGTGCTGACAAATCATGGCTTCAACTCTTGGATTATTGTATCAAAAATGAGTCCTATTTTGGGTGCAGTTATGGAGAGTTTAAGGGAAAGCGAACTGAAGTCAGGAACAAAATAATGGGCCCAAAGATTAAGGGCTAATAAACTACCCGTCCTTTCAAACAATCATTTCATAAAGATTTTTAAACGAAAAATCATTTGTTTTATTGATTTTCCGATAGTTTTCTTCACTTTATCTATAATTTTATAAATTGTTATTTTATAGGAATTTCTACTCATTTTCTATTTTTTTAATGATTTACTCAATCATTGAATTCCTATTTTTCTTATTTCTATTTATCTTTAATTCCATAAAACTATTCGTTTCAGTGTTTCTAACATTTGTTTTATTCATTGTTTTTGAAAAATATTTATAAATTCAAAGTTAATAATAAAGAGTTTCAAATGATTTGAAAACATTTGTCTTTTATATTAATTTTATTTTCCTTTTATTCAATAATTAAAATCAAAATTGTTTTTCAAAACTTTATTCTTCTTTCAAGAGATATCTTGCGGTCAAAGCGGCTGTAAATTAAGAATTGTATTAAATAGAGAGTAAGTGTTAGACAAGAATTGAAAAGCATTTTCATACCAATCGGAGCACCGGTTGGAACGCCAGGGAAAGGACCGGAAGAGCCCGCGATATCGATGTGCGAGAAAGGGATCGGTTTATTGGAATCGATTCCGTGTTTGTCTAAACCGGACACCTGTATGAGAAAGGCTGCGGGCAATTGGTGTCCGCGCGGTGTCCTCGAAGAGGGGGCGTTATTGCACTGAAGAATGTCCTCGTATTCAGACTTTCCAATATTGAACTCATAGTCTTCCCTACGAATTGTCGATATTTCGAAGGGATCGCCGATTTCATGGCCTGCGCTCTGAAGAGTCTCAGCTGTCTTGAGCTGTTGGGCCGGCCCGTTGTCCATAATTATCGAATAGTTATCGCCAACAGCCAGACAGCAGTGGCCGGTAAGGGTTGCGATCGTAAAAATGGAAGGATTGACATAATTCTCTTTGAGAACCTGTTCCTTAAAATGAGTGACGAAGTCAACCATTGCCATCCGTCCCTCTGCGTCGGTGTTCCCGATTCGGACCCGACAGCCAGCCCTTGAAGTGATGATCTCATCGGCGACATAACAATTCGGTCCAATACTGTTGCGAACCATTGCCATAACTCCCAGAACTCTAGTATTTTTAGGCTTGAGTTGAGCCACTGTTTGGAAGAGTCCGGCCACAGCTGCGGCACCGCATTTGTCGCGATGCATACCTGCCATAACACCACCGGCTTTAATATCAGCCCCTCCGGTGTCATAAGTGACTCCCTTTCCGACAAAAATCAATGTTTTGGTCACCTTTTCTGTCGGTTCGTAACTCAAGAATATAGCTCTGGCCTGATGTCTGTCAACACTCGCGCGGTTCACAGCGGCTGTTGTGAAGACATAACATATTTATTATTAATATTAAAAACAAATCATTAATTGATTTCATACCAAAACACGGATAGTCTTTTTCCAGAGTCTTCACATCACTGACAACAGTGACCTTAACCGCACTGTTTTGGAACAACTGTTGGACATAAGCGGCCACATTGGGTGCGGCCATCCTTTCCGGATCAGAGCCACCGATATCTCGAGCGACAGACCGTCCGCTTTCAATAGCATTAGCGAAACGGAACGAGAAATCAGTCTTTTCTTTAGACGAAAAGTTTGTGAAATTAATTGAATCCAATTTTTTGACTTTTGTTGGAATCGCTTCTCTTATCTCCAAAGGCTTTATATTTAAAAAACAAATAATTGTTTAATAAAAGTATTGGAAAATGAAATTGAATTCAATTCAATACCACATAAACCGCATAATAAGCGCCCAAAACAGCTGCCGATTCGAAGAGAGTATAGGATTCCAAGCCTTTACTCGACGGTAAGACAACCAAAGGTTTCTTCGCGCCGGCACTTAAGGCTCGTTTCACCCCTTTATAGGCGGCGTCACTGAACCGACGGACGTCATCGTAGTCTCTATTGACTGGTCCGACAGGAGAGTAGACCAACCGTTTGACCGAACCTGCAGTCAGTGGTATAACTCCGCCCTCCTTTTCAAATGAATTGTCCGCCGCTTTGTAGGCCTCCAACGGCTGCACATACTTAGCCAGCGGTCCAGTCAACTGATCTGCCGATAGATTCAGTGACAATAAGACAATGGCATCGCTATTGGTCTCATCGATGGCCGAATTGAGCGGCACTTCGGGTCTGTTTTTAGTGAAAAGGAGTTTAATTATTAATCATTTGAATTAATTTTTTTCTGATTCAATAATTACTGGTTTCCACTGATTTTAGACTTATTTTTAAACATATTTTTAGACATTATTTCAATTAATAATTTACATTAAGTTTTGATTTATAATTACATTTTGCGATAAGGAATCAAAAGTTTTATTGCTATGAAAAGTGTTGTAAATCTAATATTAAATTCTTCTTAACATTATCTGACATTTTTCTAAGTCCTAATAAATTATTTTATTTAATAATAGTATTAATTATTTGTTATATAATAATATATAATATATTTAATATTAAAATTAGAAAAGTTTTTTCATACTTAGCCATAATTTTTTCGATATTCAGTCCAATGTATTAATTATCGACAAAACGCCCCAAAGTTTTAAATGTCTATAATATGTGGAAAAAAGTGAGAATTTATATGAATTCTAGAGAAATGTTGAGACAATTCAACGACAATCTAATCGACTGTTGATTACAATTCTCTATTCATTTGTTTTATTGAACTCTAAAAATAACTGTCATTTGAATTGCAGACAAAAATATTTTTATGTTATCTTCTGAACAGTTAATCAAATTCTCGTCAAATCTATGTCTGAAAGGGAGTCACCAATAGATTCACCACTTCTTACAGAAGACCCACTGATTGCTGGTATTAATCATTGAATCACTTCTTGAGTTAATACCACCGCTAATCAGGGCTTAGATTCTGGGAATCAAACTCGTGGTGACCCCCAGGCTATCACTTATTGATGGCTTTTGGTTCTCAATAATATACCAAACCTTTAGACCTAATTATTTGCTAAAAAAACTTATTTTTAGCTTTAATTTTGTTTTTCAAAAGTCATGTCATTTTATGAAATGATTTAATGTTTTTCTTTTCCGAAATTTTTTTCATTTTAATTAACTTTTGACTTAAATTACAATTTAATTGTCATTTGAATGACAGGCCATAAAAAGTTTTACTGACTTCTCATTTAATTAGTTTTAATGTTATTTAATATTTACGTCAATTTGTTGTCTATTTTAAAGATTTGGATATTTTTTGTATAAAAATTGGACTAATTTTTGGTTTAATAACAAAATTAAATAAATTACACATTTTTTAGACAATATTTTATTTTAAGAACCGGTCACTCAATTCGGTTCATAAATAACGTTATATTTGTTTTAAAATATTTTTCATCCAAAAAGTTAATTTCAGAAAAGCATAAAATAATATAAACTTTTAGTAAAAATCTATAAAATTAATAAATTGTTTAAATATTTCCCTGATATAGAGCTATGTTTTATTGTATGAATGAAGTATCAGGAACAATTCAGAACAATTCGGATCAATTCAAATCAGATTAGATCACTTTAATAATAGAAGATATTTTTTTAAAACAATTCATTTATTTCTAAAACTCTGATAACT
>JAQIYF010000380.1:0-10366 GCA_034700865.1 Oribatida sp. Gr-Ori-00025
AATAGAATAAAAGAATTTTAATAATAATTTATAAAAATAAACGATTAATTTGATTAAAATATATAAAACAAAAGTTCAATAAATTGCTTAAGTTTTCAAATATAGGTTCAATAAATCTGTAGAAAAAAATGCATTCATTGAGATTTAGAGTATTAATAATGAGAATTATATTACAATAAAAAGATATTTTATATTAAGTAAAAGTACATTATTTTTCAAAATACACACAAATTATTCAATTATTTAATAAATTCTAAATATTTTCTACACTAAAAAAGTTTCTAAAACTTAAATATTAAACTTTTTTCCACATCACTTGTTATAAACTTTTTAGTTTTTCGCTACTTTAATATTAAATAAATGGCTAAAAACATAAATTAACGTAATGAGCAAGGTAATGTAGGGTAAGGTAAGGTAAGGGTAGTTAACATACCATATCCCTGAAGAATTTTTGTCAGTTCAGTGTCGGGTCGGCCGGAGAAGACTTGTAGTCGAAAGGCTTCTCTGATGATATGCGAGTCATTGATTACAACAATACGTTTGCTTCCGAGGAATATCTGATATATGGGACCAAATCGTTTCGAAAGGTTGGTTAGCGTGAAGTGGAAGTCTTGTCCCAGAAATGGTAGAATTCCTAAAAACGGAATACCAAATGGGCCGGGAGGTAGAGGTAGTGAATGTGTGCGATTGATGCACAATCGGACGATAATGAGTACAATAATAAATATGAGGCACAGCCTAACGGTGGGCAAAGTTGAGACCAGAATTGGGACCAGAGTTTGCATTTTTACTGATAATACTGTTGGAAATGAACGAAAGATTTGAAACGACTTTACGGCCAAAACCTTGAATTGCGAACTGAAGTCGACTTTAGTTTTTTGAAGCGAAACACCAATTAGTGGCCCAAAGCGGACAATAGTAACGGATAGTTTGGATCGGCTTTTATATGAGCTCTGGTGTAAAGTTCTAAACACACGGCTAAGCCTTTGACAAAAATATTGATTATTGTACAGCACTGTTGGCAGCAGTACTGCCCCCTCATACCAGTGGTGGCCCGCACTGTTCACCTGGTGTGGCTTCACCTTATCTTATGAAGTACAGTAGGTCTTAGAGTTGATGGCCTAGAATTACCTGTCATTTACTACTCTTATAGAACATCTCATTCATGTCGACAATTACGAGCACACAAGTGATCCCAACCACCAAAAGCACCGACACTTATATTAGAGATGAGAGACAACACACAACTCAAAGCAGTCATAATCTAAACACTTATTTATTAATTCTATTCATATATTTATAACTTATTGATCGCTCTCTTTATCCAAAAACTTCTAATAATATAATACCTATTAATGGTATTAATCGTCGAATCGCTTCCCTTCTCTCAACTCATAATAAAAGTTTTGCAAAACTTTTGTCAAATCCAATGAAAATGCATTTAAATATAAATTAATTGAATTAAATTCTGGAACAGTTTTCTAATTAAAATAAATTTAATTAATATATCAATCAATAAGTTTGCAAAAGATGGTCTCTAAGAGTATTTCCTAGTTCTTAGTAAGTCTTCCGGCCGGCCCTAATCTATAGCGGACCACTCAGAGGTCGATGAACTCTATCTCTCTTTCAGTCTCTTTCTCTCCCTCTCTCTAAGTCTCTCTCTTTTCTCTCTCCCATACTCTCTGGGCTTCTCCTCCAGTCTTAGCCAGTGTTGAGAGTCTTTGTCAACATATTATTCGTTCATTTCTTGTTGTTTACATCCAAAATGCATTTCCGTAACTCCTTTAGTTGACCTGTCATTCCTGCCATACCTGCCATTAATTGTTCCAACTTTTTCTGCTTCTAAGCCAATACTCCAATCAAATGCCTGTTCTTTCGTCTCAAACCGAATCCGGACTCCCATTCAATTCAGGAGACGAGTGAAGGGTCTTTCAAATTGAACCAAAAGAGTGAACAATCAATACATTGTTAGCGATTCTGATCTGGGAATCAATTCAATCGATAACAACAATAATAAGTGAAAACTCGAAAACATATTCAGAATATCAAAAAATAGCGAAAAACAATTTTTTTTATCAAAATTTTTATTTTGAAAGTGAAGATAAAGTTTGAAAACTTCCAAAAGAATATAATGTTTAGTAAATATTTTAATATTTTTTTATATATCAATAAAGTTTGTTATCCTTAGTCTCAATATAATTATCTAAAATCAAAAATAGTTTTTTTTTCGTGTAATTTATTGAAAATACAAATAATATAATAAATATAAAAATAATTAGTTTTTCGAAAAGATATCGAAAAAAAGCGAATTTCAATTGATTTTATGGGTCGTAAAAACGTTTGCGAAATATCTAGTGTTTAGTATTTTGGGGTCGGAGTCGGATAACGGTAAGTGTGGGTAAGTGTGGGAACTATAGCTATGGAACTATAGCTGCTTTAGACGGGGGGAGACCCACAACACCTGACAAGTAGGTGAAGAAAAGATATCACATATAGGATAGCGTAAAAAATAGAGTGAAAATACCTTTAACTCAGTTATGGGTCATTCAACTCAAAAATCTCGTGTCGTTTGATCTCTAGTTTCTTAATGTTTTAATGGGAAAAATGAAAGTCTTTTAACAAATAAATGCAAAAGTATTTTATTATTGATTATAATTCTAAATACATTAATATTAATTCATTTATGCCTTAAATGTATAATTAATTTGCATTTTAAAGATTACATTAGATTTAAATTACAATAATTTTTATGATTTAAAGACAAATATTTAGAAAAAAAAGAAGAGAAAAAAAGGCAAAAGAATTTGTGTTGAATGTGATAGGAATCGCGAGAATCGATGGATGAATAGATGATGTGTTTTGTGTGTATGTGTTGTATGCGTTGATGGGTTGATGAGTACCTTGAATACAGTGAACAGTGAATATAGTGAATGAATGCATGAATACCTTCGAGTGAGAGATGCGATAAAATGGGTCAAAGCGTTTGCACTGCAATCAAGCGGTCATTGACACCAATTGGTAAGAACTTTCCCTTTTATTTCAGGTGAGCTCTGAGCTCATAAAGTCATAAGACTTAACGACTTGTCTTATAATCACTATTATTCGATCCATTATTTTATAAATTATAACTCATATTCAATATATGGCCGAACGAACGGTTGGGCTGAGAGCGAGCACTTGTGTTACACTTACCCAATAGACTCATTTGCGATCACTAGATAGTGAAGCGCCTGTCGATGAGCTATGGCTTTGAGGGCCACCGAACCCGAGTCCGACCCCTCGTTGTGTGTGAGCTGAGA
Organism: Oribatida sp. Gr-Ori-00025; assembly: GCA_034700865.1. NCBI lineage: Eukaryota > Metazoa > Arthropoda > Arachnida > Sarcoptiformes > Oribatida sp. Gr-Ori-00025. The sequence continues at coordinate 3,300 of JAQIYF010000380.1, forward strand.
GTCGAGCGATCGAGTACTGCATATCCAGGTCTCGAAACAAAGTTTTTTGACTTTCGATCGCACTTTCATTGCTTTGTCCACTGACTGGTGGCGAAGAACTCTTTGCCTTATCTTTAATTCCCATTAATTTTCTAAACTTTTCCGTCATTTCATTTCCTTTTTCGCCCTCGAATTTCAAACTATTCCACAAATTCGATGTCGAATGGGGTTTAGGTTTAACGCTCTTTTCCTCCTATTTTAACAACAAATTCACTATTAATTCAATAATAATTGCAAACAAAAACAAAGCATTCATTAAATAGTAACAAAAATAAGAGAAATATTTGATAATTCAATCAAAAGTCAAGTTTAGAAAAACATTTATTAAATAATTTTCAATTCAATGAATAAAATTTCATTAGAGATAAAATAAAAATCATTTTCAGTACTAATTGAGAGTTAAATCATTTTGAAGTTTATTCTAAATTAAGTTTTGATAAGTATTCAGAAACAACACTATAATTAGAAAATTCATTTATATCTCCCGTTAATAATCATATAATTTGTTAAAAATACTGTATTTAAGCGCCAATAATAGCAAAACATTTACTAATAAAAGAATTTTGTTTTTTAGAAACTTCTGAAAAAACTATATAATATACTGAATATTATCAGTCATTCATTATCTTTAAATAAATAAATTCAAAAACTGAATCAATTTTCAGAATTTTTGCGTTAAATCTAAAGTCATTTTCCATCGTTTTTATCAAAGATTTTAATCATTTTGAGGAAATTTTTTAAAGAGATTTATGAATTGCACTAAAATTGTCTATAAGTCTAAACCATCTGAAGAATCACTTCAAGGAAACAAAAATTTAATGATTATATTGAGAGATAATATCCAACAGTATTTGCTATTATTGTTAACCAATCTTCTAATCGATTGTAAATTATGTAAATTATATCTTAAACGTCGAGAGGCATCGAAAAAGAGTGTAAATTAAATATTTTATTGCATTAATGGTTCGCAAAAATTAATTCAATTTTTTTCATCCAAATTAATAAAACGTGAAAATGAGTTGAAATGAGTCACTCTTATCGGTAAACTGATCGGTGATATTAGGAGTTATGGTTAGCTATGAATTTCTCGATCAATATTTCCTTTAATTTCAGTTTTTAAATGCATTTCAATTGAAATAAAAACAAAAATAATTATTATTCCAAAGGCTTATAATTTTTTAATTGATATTTACCGCAGATATCATAAGATATGTTTGAGTTCTTATAGGAATTGTATGGAAAAAAACTTTATATAAATCTTATCTTTGGGTTTAATACACTATAAATCACTTTTTTATTATTAACACTAATTAATAAATATTTAGTTTATTATTATTTAAAAGGAAAATAAAAATTCTATTTAGAAATCAATGGACTTTGGATTTAATCGCTTTAATCGACCGCTTTTTCAATAATGAAATTCTCACCAAAAAACAAGAGAAATAAATGTTTCCATACTTTTACTAATTTAACAAATATTTGAGAAATTATTTGATATTTATCACTGAAGTAATTGATAGAAACATTCCATTAAATTCTTAACATAATTATTAAAATTAAGTTATTTTTTATAATAAAAATCCATTCAAAATATCGCTTCTATTAATTCACTAAATATTCACTCATTTAAACCAAATTTCTCTTTACTTATCAAAACTTTTAATTAAGTTTTGAATATTTTTTTAAACAAATATTTTATTAATTATTTTAATCATAATTAAGACAATGAATACGAACCAGAATTTTGGTGTCTTCTTCATGACTCCATAAGAGTTTCCGTTTCTTTTCCTGTTCGGCGTATTTGATAGGATTGACAGCTCCGGGATTGTAATACTCGGGCACTTCTATTCCTGTCTTTGTCTTAATTTGTTGTCTCATTATTTCTAAAGTATTTTTGTGTTGAATTCCTATTCCTTTATTGACTTCTTTATTATCTTTAATCACAGATTCATTAATCGATTGAGTTTTAGTTTGAGAAGTGTTTTCTTCACGCCTTGAACTCGAGTTCTGTGATTGTCGTTCTCTGCTTCGACTTCTACTTCGACTACCACTTCGCGAGGGAGGCCTTCGACGCGAGTGGTTGTCCTTTCTTTGATGATCTCTACGATCAGAGCCATTGTAATCACTATTAGAATCATCTCTACGTTTGGGTCTTCTGTCCGATCGGTCGTGTCTTCGATGTCTATCATTCCTGTCATACCATTCATTACGATTTGATTCATGCTTTGAATGTCTTGAGTGTGGCCTTCGGTCAGTCCTCCGATGTGTGTCTGATATCTATCGAAATAATTTGCTTTCATATAAAGAAAGTTTAATTGAATTTTCATTTAATTTAAATTAAGTTTAAATTAATTTTAACGCATTTCCTAATCTATGTCTCAAAACCTACCTTTCCTTCAAAATTATATCCTTTTTTACTAAATTTTAAAATAATGTATAAATCGCTCAAAATATCAATACATTTATTGCTAATAATAAAAATGAATTCATTTTTAGATTTAATTACAATTTAAAAAAATGCAATAATTGTCTAAATTTTGAAATTCAGTACCTCTTTGTCAGACATTGGGTTTCAATAACTGAAATACAGATTCACTTCAATTGTAATTAACATTAAATTCAAAATTTTAATCAATTATTTCGTTTTAAACTAATTTTAAATCAATTAAAACCAAAACTAAATTATGTTTTTTCAAAATTAATCAATTGATTCACTTCTCATAAATCACTCAAATATAACGTTAGGCTCTGACGGAAGGAATGGGAATATATTAGTCATTGTTTTGCACATAAAGTGCGCTTTTGGGGCACAAAAACACAATCAAATGAAACGTTATGTTTGAATAAACAGTTAATTCAAACACTAATACGACGGCTGACTTGAAATGCATTCAATTCAATGAGTTTTTAAAATATTTTTATTAGAAAAGCAATAATTTATTTAAGATTTTAATACAATATTTAGTGATTATAACTTATAAACAATGATTTTATTGCTTATAATTTATAAGCAATAAAATCATTGTTTAGTTCAATGTTTTTTAAACTTTTTACGATTTTTATTATTATTATTATTTTTAAGTCTATTCTTGACGCCAATGGCCTCTTCGGTGTCGTCATTGTCTTCAGACTTTCCTTTTTTCCTTTTCTTGTCATCAGTTTCTATCAGTTCCTATAAATCAAAGACAAAAGTAATTAGAATTAGAATCCAAACGAATATTAACTGAAAATAACGGACAGATTTGGCTAATCGTTGCGCTTCAGAGACTCTTTCATTCAAAAGCATCACTTCTTCTTCGTGTGTCTCAAAAAGAGGCAATTTTTTGCCGATTAAGTGTTCAATCCTTTGATAGAGTTCCACATCGTATTGACTGACGAATGTAACGGCTTTCCCATATCTTCCGGCTCTGGCAGTCCGTCCGACGCGATGTATGTAATCCTTGCTATGCGTCGGGATATCAAAATTGATGACAACATCCACGTGAGGGATGTCCAGACCTCTTGAGGCCACGTCTGTTGCTATTAGAATGTGTCGTGATTTTGATTTAAACTTATTGAGAGCACCCAATCGTTTGGATTGACTCATCTGCCCGTGCAATGGAATGCCTGTAAAGCCAAGGTTTCGCAACAGAAGTGCTATTCTTTGAGTATTACTACAAGTATTGCAAAACACCATAAATGAGTTGCCGACCAATTCGTTGAGAATATAAACCAAATACAGATCCTATAGACAGACAGGTGGCCAACACTTCCATTATTATCACTTATTTAATACAAATTCAATTGAGAGTTTACCTTATATTTAACGGGAATAAAGACATAATATTGTTGAAGGCTATCAACCGTTTGATATTTAGAGGACACCTCCACTCGCACGGGGTCTTTGAGCGAAGCCCTCTGTAGTTTCGCAACCTTTTTGGTCATCGTCGCGGAGAACATAAAAGTATGCCTTTCTTTGGGAATGACTTTCAGGAGTTTATCGACTTCGAGCTCGAAATCCATGTTCAGTATGCGGTCCGCTTCGTCTAACACCAGATATTTCAATGATTTTAAATTAAATCCTTTCGTGTTCTCCAAGTGGTCGACCAGTCGGCCCGGAGTGGCAACTATTATGTGTGGCTTTTTGGCTAAACTAAGTGATTGTGTAATCATATCCATTCCGCCCACAATTGTAGCTATTTTTTAGACATAAACCCAATTAATTCACTGAAAGAAACAATTCTATCACTGAATACAAACCGCATTTGAGTCCAAAAGTTGATCCCAAAGCCAATAATTGTTCGCTTATCTGAAACGCCAACTCTCGAGTCGGTGTCAAAATCAATGCAAAGAGTCTTTGAGGCGTTTCCAACAGTTCCTGAAGTATAGGTATAGCAAAAGCACCCGTTTTTCCCGAACCTGTTTCAGCCAAACCTATAATATCTCTTCCTATCGAATAAGTGGTAATTAGAAAACAGTATTGAAAATGAATTAATTGCTATACCTTTGAGTGCTATAGGAATGGACTCCCTTTGGATTTTCGTCGGTTTTGTCCATTTGAGTGAAGCACACGATTCACACAAAACATCGTTCACTCCCTTTGGTTAGAGTTTTAATTATTAATTGTTTTGAGAAATCATTTAAAAAATCAATTAAAAAACAAACCAATGATTTAAAAGTAATCGATTCCTCGTCTAAATCATCTTTAGTGTCAACCTTTTCCACCACTTCTTCAGTGCTCTTCTCTTCCATTTAATCCTTTCTTTTATTAAATATTTATTTAATTATTAATTAATTTTAAATTAGGTCTCAATTAAATGCAAAATAAGATGAAATCATGAAAAGGCATGACTTTCTGTCCCATTCGCATATCACGTCATATCAATATTACAGTCATTTTATTCAACTTATTTAGAACTTTATTTAATTTAGAAGAAGTCTTATAAACTTGAATAATTAATTGAAAAGTTATTTAACCATGATCATTTAATAAACTATGAAATTGTGCTCTATTATATCAGAATTGAATAAAATAATGATAAATAACATTTGATATCATAGATAATAATTAATTTAAATAATATTTTTAACTTTAATTTTATTAGAATTACATTTAACTCCAATTAAAAGTAATTCTAATTAAATTAAAACAAAATTCATCTAAAATTTATTTTTGGAAACAATAACAAAAAACTTTAGATTTAAAGTTTTGTTAATATTTAAAGTAAATAATGTAATCACACAATCAGTTAAAAGAGCTTAATTTATAAGAAATTGAGCATTGATTCCAATCCCGGATCTATTGCTGATACTGTTATTGTCAATTAGTAAATGATCTTGCTACTATTTACACTTTAATTTAAAACCATAAAAATTAAAATAAAATTTCATTTTAAAATAGTATTTCCTCTAAACTTAAACTAGAATTTAGTCTAAATTCGAAATCCCTTGAGAGTCGACACAAGAGTTAATCCAAACTTAATATCATTTCTAACCGTAAATTGAGAGCTCTTTTAGCAAAACTATCGTTATTTGAAATAAACTTATTTTCAATATTTCTCTTACTTTTATCACTTTTTTTCAAGCGATGAATGATTTTAATAATAATGTGATTTCAAGCGGTAATTAATGTAAAAATTAATATTTTATTTTAATTATTTCAATCATTGAATCAGTGCCTGCAATGGAAAGCCGTCGAAGCGATGGTCAATCACTTCTTCTACATCTGATACCAACACTGTTAGGAGCGGTCGCTTCGGGAAAACTGACGCCTTTTATAATGCCTACACTTATACGACTCGTCATTCTTCCACTTCTAGAGATAATTAACACCATTTCTAAAGCATTTATAATCATTGGAATCGTTTCATATTTAATATCATTTAGTATTCCATTACTTATTAAATATTTCGGTATTTATAACAAACTATAAAAATATTTTTTGAAAGTTTAATAAATTCTTGTTTTTATAGGTATTTTGCCTTTTATTGCGAAAAATGCCAATAATTTGACAATTTTTTCATGAATTTATGAAAAATGAATTTAATTTATGGAATAGATTACAAATGAATTACTTGTCACCAGATTTGTCAACCGATTTGTCTTCACTCTCAGACTCGTCTTCACTCTCACTCTTATTATCTTCAGATTTATCTGAAAATTATTTAAAATAAATATTTTATTGAATTATATAAAAATGTATCCAAAGTTTGATTTCAAACCTTTTTTTGATTTCTTTTTTTCTCTTAATTTTTGTTTCTTTTTCAGTCGTTTTTCTCTCTTCTTTGCGGTCTTTTGGTCAACAATTCGTTTGTTGTCTTCAACTCTTTGATGGAATTCTTCGTCTAATTCTTCCTAAAGAATAGATTCAGTGATTAATTGCATTTAAATTATGAATTCTATAAAATTAGATATAAAAGTGAAATAGAGATCACATTTCAGACCTGTTTAGCCATTGTCTCGATATGTCTGAGTCGCGCGTATTCTTTGCGTCGAAGATGTCTATAGACGTGAAACTCTCCACTCCCGGCGCCGGCACTCGAACCTAACGGACATTCAGAATAGTGTCAATAATTGTGTTGAAAGAGAGTTAAAAATTAGTCTAAAAACCCATAATATTGCGGACAAAGTCTGGCGGTTCGGCAAACCTTCTCTCTTCCCGTTTCGTTGGGATTTCTATCGGTTTGTCCTTAAAATACAAATAAATTAAACAATTAATTCATTGATTAATAAAGAAATGGATTTATAATTTACAATATTTTTCATCAGTTTTTCTAATCTTATTTTCTGGACATCATTTGCAGTGAATGTTTGCGACATTTTTACCACTAATTCAGCAGAAAATGTGATTATATTTCAAATCAATTGATAATAATATTAATATTCAAATCACTTATCAAATTAATAGTCAATTAATGTCTGAAATAGTCGTCAAATGAATGAAAACATTGAAAGTAAACAAACGATTGATTAGTGTTTGAAATGATGTCAACAGAGAGTTGTGTTTGTGTTAAGCGATCGACGCATTCAAACACTATTTGAAATGTGTT
>JAQIYF010000381.1:0-10366 GCA_034700865.1 Oribatida sp. Gr-Ori-00025
CAGATTTCAAGATTTTGTTATATTATTCATTAATTAATATAAATCATAAAATTATTATTAATAATAATTGGATTCTTTAATATTAAATTTTACTAATTATTCTAAAATCGAAATCAATTCACAAGAATTTTGTGGATTTTTATCATAATTTAGTAGAAATATTGATTTGTCCGTCAAATACAGTTTTGAATCAATGAATATCTACACTGACAATAACAAACAAACAAGTTGTGAGATGTGGAGAACAAAGTAAAGGAGTATCACAATCGGGGAATGATTGACAGCTCAGACAAATAAAATTAATTTAGTTTTAAAATAAATGTTAAATTAGAGATAAAATATCTAATTTTCTTATTATAAACACATTTATCAATTCATTCATATTTTATGGTTCATACGAAGTGTTAATTTTATTAATTTTTTTAAATTTTCAACTCCGGATCCTCTTTGGCTATTATAGAATGGGTTGAATATAAAATAGTCTATATTTATGAGAATATTCTGTTGTTGAGCAGAAATTATTAACAGAAATAAAATAAAAATTCTAATAATTATAAAGTCTTTAATCCTTTTCATTCTTAAGGTCCGTAAAATGCATTTAAAAGTTTCAGACGATTTAAATGATGGAAAAGAAGAGGGAAGACATGAAATGAGTTTATCTCAGTTTGATATGGCTGTCACCCAGGTATTCAATGCATTCTCTGTGCTAATTATTTAATTAGTATTTGATTTATACTTTATTACAACAAAAATAGTTTGCGTTCATTGGATTCATTGCTCTCTTTCCGGGAAAAATGGGTTTTTCTCAGTCACCCGAAGATATCGATGCGATTCTTCACTTCTGGAGAGGAATCGGATATTTGTTAGGAATTGAAGATAAATATAATCTATGCGACGGAAGTGTCGATGAAATCAAATCGTTGTGTGAATTGATTTTAGAGCAAAAACTTAAGAAATCTATTATAGAATCGCCGGAAACAGAAGCCATTGAAATGAGTCGCGGAATCATTAATTCAATTAAAATGTTTGTCCGTTTGTTAACATATGAGGCGCTCATTAAATATCTATTTGAAGTGATAGGCATTGAAAGGGAATTCCGACTGAATTGGTTTTCCACTATTTGCTACCATTCCATACGAATTGCATTCAACTATTTGTTAAGAATTACTATTTTAGCCATAATTATGAATAATTTGCTCAGACTTTCAATTTTCTTAACAAATACTAATTGGAGAAAGAAATCAATTGAAAAGACTTTAACCAAAAAATATGATTTGGATTTAACACAAACTTACACTTCATTTGAAACAAATACAGAATTGGTTGCCGTCTAATGGAAGGCATAAATTCATTATAATATTTAAGACTTTTATGCCATTTGTTCATTCTTTCAAATATAGAAATAAAATTCATTTTCAAAAATCGGTAATTAAATTATTATTTTATTTTCAAAACACTTATTGCACTGAAACCCCGAACAGCTCTTATACTACTCTTATCTCTAAATATCTAATCAATAGATTGTACAATCATTGTATTTAATAGTGTTGTGCAGTGATTGCCAATCAATTCTCTGTTCATTCCACACAATAATCTGGGCATTAGGTTGAGTCGGAAGAACAGGTGTTTTCACTTCGATTTGATCTCCTATTTCATCATTTGTTTTGGTTTTAGAGTTTAGATATCAAACAAATGCTATCAAATGATAGAATTGTTTATAATTTATGACATAATAAAGAATAATACTTAAGAGGAGTCATAAATATAGATAAATATTCTGTTTATTCTCATCACATAAGTTGTAAAAACACTAGAGAATGGGTTATCTATTCTATACTTAGAATAGAATTAATCATTGCTTTCAATAAAGAGACAACAAATGAGTGAATAATTCATTGATAAGAATATTAAGGCTAAAGAATCTAAAGAATTATTGAAATTCTAACGAAAATTAATTCCTTTTTTTTTGTTTAAAGTTAACGCAAAAAATTATTAAATTTGAAAATAAATTTAGTCTTCATTTTATTGCTTTTCTAAGAATAAAAACAATTTTTAAATAAAAAGAGATTAAAATTATTTGAATAAATGTTTTATATTATATATAAGTATTAAAAGAGTGAAATATTTGAGTTATTTTAATATAATATAACTTATTATAAATCAATTAATTATAGTATAACACAGAGTCTAACGCTTTCATTCGATGTCGAATTATTTGTTTGTCTAACAGCACCTGACGAATGGCCATCAGAGAGGGTAGTCGTCTTGATTTGGTCCGGGTGCTCATCAGTAGCACTGCTGTGCTCTCTGTGGTGGTCACGAATGGTGTTCTCACTAATAAGAGTGCTTTCAATCGTTTTGATGATATCCCGGAATATGGGAACTACTCTCCAGTTATATTTGGCCGAACACTCAATGTAACTGCACTTCCATTGCTTCCGAACCAAATTCGCCAACTCTTTGAACGCCGGCGTCAGGTCTTCGTGAGCGGAGTGATGATGAAGATGAATGTGATGTTGGACGTTATGGTGATGATGATGATGATGGTGGTGGTGGTGATCCCGATGACCCCGCATAGTGGCCAACACATTCATACAGAGGTCCACTTTATTGGCCACAATCCAAACCGGAATGTTTTGCATATTTCTGCTTTCGAACAACTGGTCGCGAATTACTAATTCATTCAAATAAATAATTAAATAATTCTTTACTTAAATTCTGTTATTCTATAGTCGAATACATTATTGGAATTCTATTTATACTTTGGATTAAAGTAAACGACAGAATAGAGAGAACAGAACAGAATAGTGAATAGAATATCGGATTCTGTGATAATGTTATGTGAAATACAATTATAAATAAAGTAAAGACACGAATAATTCTCAGGAATAATACCTTTAACGTAATGGAAAGACCCGGGAGAGGTTAGGTCGAAGACAATGAGGTATCCGTGAGCGTTACGAAGGGCACAGTGCCTGTAGTCCGTCCACTCTAAGAAGGTGTTGGTGGGAAAGTAGCTAATCATCGGCAGATCTATTATCTTAATTTGATAGAGATTTGAGTTCATAATAATGGAGAAGCTGTGGGTATCGCCGCTCTGTGGGGTCGGCCGATGAGTGCTATCAAAGTGGTTATCAATGAACTGTTGAACTAAAGATGTTTTCCCGACACCAGTACTCCCTAATACACACAGTTTAACCAAAGGAGGCATTTAACCGACGACCGGACGCATACTCTAACCCGACTCTTGGCGTCAACATCGCCGCCAACCAGGAGTTTGAGTACAGATAATCCAAGAGAGGATGAGGTGAGTGGTGAGCGACATAACCATAACACTAGTTATTGCTCTTATAGTCAGATATCGATTACAAGCCCTCTATTAATGGACTTCCACTTCAATTACATAATTTCGGAGCAGTTTTGCGACGAGTGATGCCTTCCCTTCAACACAATGGCGACCAAAAAATCAATGAATTTGTGGAGTTTGTGGAGAGAGAGAGAGGAAAAGGAGTCAGAGCATAGACATTGACTAATCGATTTATAGACTATTATCTCAATCTAATACCAGCGCTGCCACCACTGCCTAACTGCCAGAGCAAACATGTGCCACAATAGCAATAAAAGGCATCTAATTCTGCTATAATACAGAATATTCTTATATAAGAATCTCAATTAGAATTAGCGAATAATACTCTCAATGATTAGGAATTATATCTTCTATTCTAAAGACAATAAGCGCTTCATATGATTGGCAGAGAAATGCTATGAGTGTTGGAGAGAAAAAAAGGATAATTCATATAAAAAACTATACATTAATTCATTTGAAACTCCATTTGTGCGCAAATCAAAGATCTAAAGCAAAAATCAATGGCTTTTTCATTATTAAAAGTTAGAGAAAGAATTGGAATTCAAAAAAATGGTTTTTGTAATTAAACAACAATTTCTTAATTATTTTCATTATTTTTCAGTTTAAATGTCAGTCACTGTAAATAAATGCAAAACTAAACTAAAAATTAATTAATTAATGACTAGTGAGTGAAAAGTCGAGAGAATAGAAAGTATAATAAAATTGGTTCAAAAATGGCTAACATTTAAAAAATTTGTTAAATTATATAAAATTAATATAATATCTAAAAAATCTTATATAATATCAATAATATCATGATTTTTATGAAAAACATATAAATTAATTGAATTTTCAGAGCAGAGGAACATATATTCTCTTTGTTTGTTAACTATTATTATATAAATTGCCAGAAAAACACACATTTAATGCAATCAATGTTTGTTTGTTTGTCTGCAATATTCACATCAAACGAGTCGATCGCGTTGTAGAGAATGAGATGACGAGACATGACTTGAATTCCGATTCACCTAAACATCAAATAGTCTTTGAATACAAGGAATAAATAAATATTTCAAACATTGTTTTTATAGAAATCTTTTGGCAATTCATATAAAAATCACAATTACTTACGCCGTCAGGTCTGCGATCCGTTCCCTTAAGTAATAGATTTGCAAATTCTGTTTCCAATATTTGTCGCGCCTTTCAATCCAAACAAATAATTCAATTAAAATGTGTTTTTCAATGATTTGTTAATAAATGATTGAATACTTGAACGTTTTGAGTGGGAATCTGAAGAGCGATTGCCATTTGTAAGTCATCGAACGTGTCGTCCAGTGCCACGAGAGCGCCGTGAACTCCAGACTCAACCAAATTATTCGAGTATTCCTTTAGTCCAATCATATTCGACCACTTTATCAGCCGTTCGTTTGACCAAACGATTACATCTATTGTCATAAATACAAACAATTAATGAATTGATTTTAAGTCTCGACAACCGGTCAGACCTATGATATCGAGCTCTGAATTTCTTCGCCGCTCTTCGAGAACACTCTTATCGTAATTCAATCGCTTTAAGCAATTGATTCCGTACTGAAGACTTGTTCGATGGAAGGCGTCGACCATTTTTAAGTGAACCCTTAAGTCCTTTTTCGTCAAATGGTCTAACATTCTTGCGTCGACTAAACACTCCATAAACATAGACCTATATTGAGGTAATCCCAGAGCGGGCAGCCATTCATTGCCGATCCATTCGTGATTCATTTCCCCGAATGCCAGACTTGTATGCATCGGTTTGGCAGCTGAGGGGGAGGTGAGGGCAACCATCTCTTGGATCGCAAGTCTAAGTTTCATTCGATGTAAAGGATTACTAATTCCTATTTCCCTTTGTATTTCAGTGTCAGAAAGCGCCGACATTATGGCACCGCTTTTCACATTTGCACGACAAGCGGCCACATACCAGGCCGGCATTCCTACCCAGAGCTAAGGACACAGAAAGACGTTTGAATAAAAAAAATTTAAAAAATCCGTTTCAACCCATACCTCGAGCCACGCGACGATTGTGGGTCCGTTCCAAAGAGCAAAGGGAGTGCCGGCTTTCATGGCTTCGGCCAGCAATTCGTGTTTCTTTTTGGTCCTGCGGTCAAAGTCAGCCTTTTGTCCACCGAGTGGTGACATCGGAGAACTCAAATGACTCATAGCATCGGGTAATGAGATGTAATCACTAGTATCGACATAATTGGCATAAATTGGTTGTCCGACTGAGCGATCGCTTTTCAGTTTCTCCCGTTTGGGACTCGAAAATAATCGGCTGACGAGTGAAGACTTAATGCCCTTCTTCTTAGGCGGTACTGAACCCATCATTAATTGGTTAGAATAGATGTGTTGGGGATGTTGTGAGTGATTGGCTATTATTTTATTATTTAATGAATCCATAGAAGAAGTGGCAGAACATGACTGCAAGGGATGGCCTAAAACAGACTCATCTAATGAATTACTTGTCGGCGGACCGAAAACAGAAGACCTGACAGAATAAACACATTATTATAATATAAAACATAGAAATGAATGGTTTCATACCTCGGAAGAACATCTGGCGGAACACTTGAAGCCCAAGACATATTGGCCTTTTGGGGTACATTCTTATTATCATTCAATGCTTGTGCCACGCGTTGCAATCGTAAGGCTCGAGATGTAGTAGGACTGGCATCTGAACCCATGTCCTGTCAGTAATACAATTATAATAAATATTTGAAATTTAATGGAAACCACTATTCATTACGTGTGTATTTGAGGCCAAACTATCGGATTGATGACTAGCTGAGGGTGAATATTGTGAGTATATGTGTGGAGCGCCGGCTGTTTGTGACAGAGCTGTCGGACACGAACCGGTCTGAAGAGGAATTAAAAAAAGTTTTGCAAACATTTGAGATTTAATGGAAAACCAAAGCAATACATACGCCATAGAAATGGTTTAAGTAATCGCGTGAAGGACTGATTCGAGACTTAGGTGTCGATCGACCGCTTTGTGGCGGAGATATTGTCCGCTCGAAAGATCGGGTCAATAGACTCATTGAGTCAATGCTTCCGACCTGTGATTCCAATTCTTCAGCGCGTTGTTCAGTGTTTTGTTTCTCTTCCTGAATAAGTCTAATCTCATTGTTGATGGCGTCTAACTGTTCCTGAAGCATAATGGCCAGGGTTTGAGCGTCGGTATGGCCTGAAGGCGACAGGATCTCCATTGTATCGAAAATGCTTTCGTTATCATCGGTTTGAGAGCATTCAGTGTCACTCACATCGAATGCTTGGCTCACATTTGCCACAACCCGGGGCTCAATCTTCTCCCAGTCCTGATCGAAGAGCTGCTTATTTTTATTGCTGTCTTGAGTGATGTGTCTATGATTTCGTGGCACAGAAGTCACGGCATTTATGCCCAAAGGACCGCCATTTAAATTGTTTTGACTAATACTTTGCATTTCAACTCTCATTTTAGACAATTCTTGTAATATCTTTCCCTTTTCTTCTTGAGTCTCGTCTAAAAGTTTTCTAATTCTCTCCAATTCTTGAGTCATTTGGTTCTTGTCTTCTAAGGCAGACATTCTCTCCTTTAGATGCAATTGAAGTCTTTCGTTAGATTCGGCCAACAGTTTGTCGACAGTCGACGACAACCTTTGATTATGTTCTTCATTCATGCGTTCCCTTTGTCGGGCTCTCAATAGTTCGCTGGCCTTCTCTTCTAACTGTTGTTCCAATCGACTGATGCGTTCTTCTAATGAAAGTTTCCTGTCGTCATCCATCTCGAAGTCAACGCCATCCGTACCGTCGATCAGGTTCTCCTGCTTTCGGGTGAATTGCGTTATCTTTTGATCGGATAACTCGAGTCGTTCTGCCAGTGCTCTGATCTTGTCATCGGCTAACTTGAGCTGAGCCTCTTTGTTGGCCAATTCGTTCTCTAACTTCTCATTCAAGTCGTGCAGTGAAGTGGACTCTCTTTGAGCGTTTAGGTAACGCTTCTCAAGAGTGGTGATCCTCTCCTCCTGATCTTCCTTTTGAGCCTTATTTTCCTTCAAATCTCTATTGAGTTTAACGTTTTCTTCTCTCATTTGCGCGAAATCTTTGTCTGTCTTTGTAATCATGTCTTCGTATTCTTTCAATTTATTATTCAATTCCTGGACTTTATTTCGATAATTAATTAATTCATTCGTTTGTTTTTCAACTAGAGTTTGCATTTCACTGCTCTTCTGCTCTTCATTTAAGGCATCGGAACTCAACTGTCCATTCAATTGAATCGTTGATTCATTCAGTTGTGATATGTTTTCAATTTGTTGCTTAGATTTTGTCAATTCTTCACTAGTTTTGGACAATTCGTCCTCAAGATTACTGATTCGATCCAATGATATCCGAAGTCTTTCCCTCACTTTTTCGTCCAAAGCCTTGTGGTGTTCGAACAGGGATTTCAATGCTTTTAGAACTTCTACTTCAGATGAGACGCCGGCGGGTGACTGGGCCTGCCTTTTCACTACTGTCATACGGAGTGACCGCTCGTGTCGGGAGACCAGACATTCCAAGTGCTCGAGTAATAACTGAAACAAACGAAACACAAAATAATAGTAGAAATTAAAGAAAAATAATAGGTTTTGAGTCTTAATTACTCGGGTATTGTTTCGCTCGGCTTTCAATTCCTGGATCTCTTCATCCTTTTCGAGAATATGTTCCCGCAATTGGTTGAGCTCTCGGGTCAGACTCGCGAACTCCTAAATAAAGACAACAAACCATTAATAAAATAGAAATAACACAAGAAATGAATGGATGAATGACTTGAGGCATATGTGAGACGAGTTGTCGTTGAAGTGAATCCCTTTCCTTTTCAGTGTCGCCTAACTTGGATTGGGTGTCATTGAGGTGTTCCTGAGTCTCGCGAAGAGTTTCCATCAATTTGTCCCTTTCATCCAACATATTGACCATAAGCTGTTCAAAGTTCGCTTCATCGCCGGCGAACTGACCACTCCTTTGGGATATACTATCCTCTGAGATGGTGGGCATCACATCACACATCATATTCCACATTATGTCTGCTTTTCTTCTTCAGTCCCAGAGATCACAATAATTATTAACAAATTTCTTCTTTCGATGACTAATAATATCTTTGAATCAAATGTCAAGAAATGTCTCCAAATATCTCATTATCTGAACAGAAGTGCAAACAAATCAACACTTAATACAAATGTGATTTCAATTTATAATTGTATTAAATATTAATTAAAATATTAAACAAATAATTTACAAAAAAAATAATAATAATCAACAAATCAAACAAACATTTAATTTATAATCAAAATAAACGACAAATAAATTCATTGAAAAAAAATAATAATTGAATTAATTGTGAAAAAAATTGAAAATTAAATAAAAGTCTTATTAATTAAATGAATATTTAATGCAATGGTAAGACAGGAGACAATTGTGAAGACATGGCATACAAAGCATTTACCCATAATTTAAATGAATTTCTTAATTAAAGACTAGTTTTAAATGAATTGAAACTGAATTTAATGTAAAAATTTTGAAGAAAATTAATGATAAAAATGTAATCACTTTTACTATAACTCCATATTTGATACCCATTTGACTTCACTTTTAAACTCCTGTCAACTCCACTGCCTATTGTGTTAGAGGTGTTCACTGTTTCACAACTAATCGCTATTTCCTTATTTACTTTCACTCAATACCAGCACTCGATTCAAGTCTTTTCTATTAATTGCTTTCAATTAATTTAAATCCATTTCATTGTAATTATAATCCGGACTTAGATTTGAAATTTTCTTTAATTGATTTGTGATTTTATTTTATTAACTAAATAATTGGGATATCACTGTAAACACCTCTATCTCACTGTTTGTCACTTTTCTCCACTGTTTTTGTTTATTTTCATTTCAAATGTGTTTTCAATTTTTGAAAATTAAAAAACTTTTTAATGAATTCAATGAATTGTTGAATAAAATTAATGTTTTGATAAACCAGTCATTGATTTGAAGTTTTCGTTACTTTTTATTACTTTTTGTTTAGTTTTGTTTAATCAGACAATGAGTTCAGAGAATGGTTTGAATTTCTTCTCAAGACGTCGACCGAAATCAGAATCAATTGATTCGGAAGTGATGGACAAATGTATGGTTTTTGTGGTGAATATCAGTGAAAACACATTAATTGACACAAATCTATGGATTCATTATATTTGTAAAAATCTTTTGAATAAATACTCTGTTTTTAAACCGATTGACGATTCGGTCGAAGAAACCGAAGCACAGAATGAAGAAGTGATTGACACTCAGAAAGAGATTCAGTTTAACGATAGTCCAGAAAATGGCAATTCAGAGGAAGTGATTGATGACAAGAATCCATTGATTATAGTCTTCGATGGCTTCGAAGCCTTTAATTTAAAAGAATTTTCAAAACAGGTCTCAAATGTTCATCAGTTGAAAGAAGTGATACTTTTTCGTGGTTTAGACGCAACGGAACTCTTGTGTTCACTCTATAACCAATTGCCCATTCATTTGGCACTGAATCCGAACCTCAAATTAGTGGTGATTTATGTGAACTCTTGTATTATTTACCCGAAAATTGTGGAAAATCTAAACAAATTGTTGTTTTCGTTAGTAATTAGTGTTCGGATTGTGTTAGTCATCGACAGAATCAGTAAAAACCAAAGCATTGAATACTTAGACAATTCATTGTTTGAAATCTTAAGCATTAAATGCCTTGAATTCAATCAATTGGAGATCAGAAGCAACCGAAGAGAGGGAACAGTTGTCAGAGATATAGCCATTCCATTGTTTGCATCAAATATTTCTTAAATTCTCAACAAAAACCTTAAACTGATATCCAATTTAATAATGATATCAATTCCTATATTTTTAAACTCATTTTCAAATTTTATAATCATTTGAAACAAATAGTTGTTTATAAGAATCATATCTTTTATAATAAAAAAAGATATTTTAAAAATTATTTAAAATATTTAAAGAT
>JAQIYF010000382.1:0-10364 GCA_034700865.1 Oribatida sp. Gr-Ori-00025
CTTTACATTTGAAAACATTTGAAAAACACTTATTATTTTGAAATCCAAAAAACAACTAAAACATTGCATTCATTTAAAAGAAGTGATTCTTTTCCTTTTCAATCATTAATTTATTTTTATTTAAATAACTTTTAAACTCAATTTTCGGTTTAAAGAAAATAAAACATTAATTACACTAATAATTAATAAAATATTTTAATTAGCGCTTCATTTCCATCGGTTTTTATTCGTTAATGGATTGAAATTTTATTTTTAACTCTTTTTGTTTGCGCTCTTCAGAAGAGATGACACGTTCTGAGCATTGATTCACTAAATTCTTGTTCAGCAAAATTAAAGTTAATTTCCTTTAACTACTAATTTATGAGCAAAACATTTAGTAATTTTAAATTAGTTTTAAATTAGATTAAAAAACAGTTTCCATTCGGTCGTGAGTTCTGTTTTAAAGCAAACGGATATATAATTTTCAAATCAAAGCAAAAAAAAATAAACTAAAATAAAAGAAAAACAAAATTACTTTTCAGTTGATATACACATGAAATCCGATTGTTTTAAAACAAATATCCAAATCATGAGTTGGCTCTGAAAAGAAAAAAAATATCAAATTATCGTTATTTTCAGATTAGATTCCTTTTATATTAAATTAGGAGAACATGTTCTCAATTCTTATATTAAAACTCCAAATAAGTATATATTTATAACTAAATAGAAGTCAACAAAACATATATTGTTTGCAATAATACTATTATTTCATAAACATAATGATAAAAAAAATGTTACATCAGTTCTGTTATTAATGGCAATTATATTAACATTTATTCTCTTGTTATTGTCTTTTGATATATACATATCATAAACAAATGGTTTAATATTTATGACAAAGTTTATTGAGCTTTACTTACATTAGAGTATGAGTTATAACCTGGAATACAAATTGTATTATACAATCTCTGCTGAGATTTGTATACTTTGCTGGCAATCATTACTTTTTATTTGAATGTCTGGCCCTTAACTATGCGCTCGGATATGGAATATAAATATCAATTTTAGTCTATATTTAGAGAACCCGGTGTTCCAGTCGTGCAAAAGTATCCGCCGATTCATATATAAAATACTATTGATTTCAATGATATAACGCTTTAATGTTTTCTTAATTATCCATAAACTCTAATAAAGAGTACTTTGATTTCATTATAGACTCAATCTTTTATACATTAACTACAGAATCCAATTGCAGACTAGAAATTGAAATGAGTTCTAAGGAATTTTATATTCAATTAATGGGAATATATTTTTATTTCTATCATTGAAACCCATTCTATTGATTACAAGAATAATAAATTTAAAGTTCATTCAGAAATATTAACCAAAAAAAACTACATTTGAATACATTCTTCTTTTGGGAACAGATTGTCATTTGTTATCCTTGGGTTCAAACCTGAAGACAATAAATATTACAAACAATAACAGAATTACTGATTGTTTGTTATGATTGTAAATGATTTGTACACTATTTGCTGTTAAAGAAAAACTATTATCTAATTCTGTAATAGATCTGTAAAAACATGCGGTAATAGTAATGCTGTTCTCCATAAATAATATAAATACTATAAAACACAACGCTTTTCCGCATAGTTTACAATCTTATTGCGAGTGTCTTATCAAAAAGCAATCATTGGATTATTATATTTTAGTTTTCTTGTGATAATCTATTTATTTCTCTATTATATTGATGGCAAAGACAACAATCATTAGAGGCCATCAATGCCTTTCCATGTCATTCCTCTGAATGCTAAGAGAGATATATGAAGGGATTGGACGCCAATTCTTATCAAATAATTTTTTATATTTGTTATAAAACATGGGATTTAGTGAAACACGTCTTTTAGATTAAGCGACAAAATAGTGGGCAAACAAACAAATAAAATACTTTTTTTTCTTCACATTAATATTAAACTTCTAAGAGAGCTCTTAATTAGTTTTATTTTGTTTTATTTATATTTGTCTTAACATTTCTGTGATGTTTGTGTTATTGATCCCATTTATCTCATTCTCATTACATATGCGAAACAGATATTTCAGATATGTTTTTGCTATTGATATCAAAAATTTCAAAGATATAGTGAAGAGAGAAAAAAGAGAGAAATTCTCTTCACATTTCTCTCCCATAACTCTAAACTAGTTTTAAATGGACTGAAGACATGAAAAATACGTTATTATATAGTTATATGATATTTATGACAGACATGTCTTGTCGATAGGGACTCATCAAAAACTGTTTGGAAAACGATTTTTTGTGACATTAAATGTTAAAAATAAAAATTTTATTTAAAAAATATTCTTCACATTAGAGATCAATTTCAAGGTATCGAACGCTTAATCTTATAATTCTTGGGGTTATGTATACTCTGAGACCACAAGAACTTTCTGTACATCTGTTACACTCTTGTAATACAGAATACAAACTGTTTTTTTATGCTTTTGTTTTCGGAGAACAATATTTGAAAGTTTAAAGAGTGGGACAAAAGAAACAATTTTTTTCTGCGCCATTCAATCGGGGAATTCATAAATTGATGAGAAAATGTGTCCCTATTTTGTTACATCCCTTCTCTTTTTGCAGACAAAAAAAAATAGGGATCCCAAGAGAATGTGGTTTTATATAACAATTTCTGATAGACTACTGTTTCTCATTCGATGGCCACTCGCACTGGCGTTCAGTTTTTATGCATCGTTTAGAATCGCATGTAATACTAGACCTAATTTTAGGGCATTAAATGAAAAAAATTGTTTCTCAAACTACTGGCCCTATCCGTACTGTTAATGCAATTTTGTTGTACTTTTTTGGTGGGAATTATTCTACTCTTTACCCATAGAATCCCATGTGTTATACAGACCGAAGGTTTTCTCGTCTCAAAAATGTAATCATTGATAACGTGTTTAGAATAGAGTATTGTTTTGATGGGTAGATGTGATGAATCAGATGAAGAATTACTGAATTTAATTATTTGGACTAAAGGTCCGCACATTATGTCATAATTTGTCTAATATTTCATTGAATGATAGAATGCATATAAAAATTATTGAATATTTAAATATATTCTTCAATTGTTCTGAAACCGCAGTTGTTTTTAGTTTTCAAAATGATCTCAAATTTCTTCACATCAGTATTCAAATAAAAAAATCAATAAAAAAATATTATCATTCACTCAAAAAATATGAAAATTTCTCAAATGAAAAAAGAAATTCAATTTTCGGCTACATTTCTGTTATGCCATTCCTTATAAAATGTTGGATAAGATAAGGGATTTCACTGAAAAGAAAGAGATATTTAAAGAATTGGAGATAAAAAAACACATATTATATACTAAACAAAAAAAATAACACAAATTTCACCGAAAAGAGTAAAAATTGAATATTTTTTGGCCTCCAATTTGTTTGCAAATAGTTAGCAGTATTTTTAGCGCTAGAATTATATGTAAACTACTGAACACTAAAAACATGTTATTTGTTATGCAAACCCTTAGCAGTCAATCAATTGGAAAGACATCAGTGAGAGATAGAAAGTTCATATTTGGGTTCATCGCCTAAATTCAAATTTTAAAAATTATTATTTCCACTGAAAAAAAACTCTTAGAGAACTATATTCTCGTGTTTTAACACTAACTTTCAATTCTTTTACATCAGTAGTGGAGCTCTACTGACAAAACAATGTTTGGCTTCACTCGAACTAAATGCTCAATAATTTGCGATTTCCTCTCAATCTATCATCCATTTAGAGAAAAAATAAAACATTTATTGCACTGAAAAATAAAAGCGCGTTTAGAAAAAAAAATCAGTTCTGTTGTCAATACTAATGTAAAGCCCCACTCATTGCACATCTATTTCGACGAATTTTTATCTATCCATTGCATTCATATTGTTGGCCAACAATACCTAAATTGCAAGACATCTCACAATAAATTTCTTTAAACCACTTCTACTCTCTTTGAAATACTGAACAAAACTATCGATTTTTTTTGTAACAATTTTCCACTAAAAATGTCTCTTTTTTTTGAAGTATTATTGAACTCATCCAGCAATTCAAACATTGAAAGCACTACTTGTTTGTCATTTACTGTTTTCTAATGTATTGTAAAATACGAATGCATTTTCCACTATTGCACTAAAAAGTTTTGTATTTTCCATAAAATACAGTTAACGTCCAAAATAGACATTAACTGACATTAGTGTGAATTATATAAGAAATACATTTATGGCTTTGAACCGCAATTTGGGTGATGTCTTCAGAAGATATATTTGCAAATAATCATAGAATTAGAGGAATAGTAGCCGAAAGTTAAAGATTTTTTGGCAAAAATATTGTCAAATAATTTGAATTTAATTATGTTTCGCTTCTTCACTAAATCATTACCAGAATAGCCCACTATTTATATGTGTTTCCCATTCAGTGAACACAAACTTTTTTATTTACATTTAAAGTGTATTTATTTATTCGTTTCCTGTAATATATTTATTTGATTTCTTGATTCTCTCTTTTTTTTCACTTATCAGTCCATCCATTAGACAAAGAAATTGTTGGCTTTTGAACAAAATAATAGAAAATAAAAGAAATTTATTTACTTTGAGCTCTACTGTCGAAATGTGTTTCGTTATAAAACATATTTATTGTCAAAGAATTGTCTGATTTGTCTTCAACTGTAAAATTCATGCTTTAATTAAATGATAGCCTAATTGGAGGAAAACCACCCATTTTTTCAATTTTCAATTGCAATAAGCATTCAATAAAACAAATTATTACTTCATTTAAAGCTCCAATTCCTTAATAAAAAAAATTAATCAATAAGTTGTCTCCTATTCTAATAGAAAAAGTTTTATTGTTGTGAATAATTATAGATTATTGTTGAAACTGTTCAGTACTTTCTGCTAATGACATAATATTGATCGATAGCCCAAAACATTTTTCATATTTTCTTTTTGTTCCATATCTTCTCAAAAACTCTAAACCTTTGGATATGAAAAGAAAAAGTGAAAATAAAATTGTTATAAAAAATTTTATTTCAAAAACTATTCGGTGTTTGCGTTCGGGACAACCGTCTCTTCATATTTGCTTTTTTATGATAGAAAACAAATAATAAAATGTAATTTTCACTTCAGTTTTATTATTATTTTATTTGCTTTAATATTCAATTTTTATTCGTTAAGAATTTATTACTCTTTTTCGGCACTAAATTCTCTTCTAAACTGAGTCCTAAAAGACTTATTGTCTTTGAGAGTGAGAACAACACAAAGAGTGGAAGAGAAAGGTCTCATCAAAATAAAAGTTTAGCCGAAGAATAAGACAATCGTTTATATTATTATTGCCGTTATTTTCAAAAAAAAAAGTTTTTCTTTCAATTTGTTCGCAGATATAAAGTAATTCTTCTTCACCTCTGAAAGCAATAAATTTTTCTCTCAATTGAACACAAATTTCTATTATTTTATACTATTTTCAGAAAATTAGTGCTATTTCTCTAATAAAAAACCGAAACAATTAGCCATTTCTCAGAATTTTCATACAATTTAGTCTAAAAATAAATATATTTTTCTTGAATATTGTTTTATGAAAATTCAATGCTTAGGCGTTCGGGTAATTGATTTATACTGAATATTGAATACGAAAATCGCATTAGTCTTTAGTATTGAATAAGTAGTGACTCTAATGCCAAGAATGCTTTGGTTTGGAATGGAATCCGATTTGATTGACAATAATTGAATCGATTGAAACACTTTATTCTTATGGTTCCGGTTTATGGATATATAAATTGTCGTTTCGAAACACAATTATCTGACTCTACTCTAGAAGAAGACTAACTGACGTCAAAAGCCATAGTATTTTTGCTATTATTAGATGCCATCAGAAGCTCTACTCATATCAAAAATGGATGAGTTTTCTAACGGAAGACCAAAAAAATTCAGACTTTTTATCGCCAGAAAAAAAATCACTTCAATCAGAGAATCGGAGACAATAAAGAAATACTTGAAATTCAATATAATTATATGGAATACCAAAGGGTTTTTCGGATCAAAATTTGAAATAATATTTTATGGCATCTGATAAAAAAAAATATTATTATTTTTAATATGATTTCTGGAATACATTAAAAATTATTTTCTTTTTTTTTATTCCTTTGGTTTTATTATTTTTAAGTCTAAAATACTTCCTGTTTTAGGGCCAACAGATAGTTCACTGGTTTTTGAGTTAATTTTTTTGTTAACTGTAATTCCAATGCCTATGACCTGGGGTTTAGTGAATTTAGTGACCGTATAGTGAGTATAGTTTTAAAGAGTGAGTCCGGACTCCGGAATCACTTGTAGACCACTTTTATTATTATCATTATTATTGTGTTGTTGTCTGTCGTCGATATCAGTACTACTTATAGCCCAACGACTACTGATTACACGTTTTGGTGGAGTCCACCACTTGATGGCCCACTGCCGCCAAATCAGCCCCAAATCACTGCCTAATGCCTAATAATGGCCTTTCCTATGGTTGACCTTCTCTGCTGAGCATTGGTTAACAATATATATTTTTTTCTTCAACTTTTTTTTAACCTAACGTTTTCTGATATATATCTCGAGTTTGAAATTCGCGTTCAAATCATTGCTTTGTTGGCAGATATTTATCTTCGGATCGCGTTTTTATAGTTCCTCTTTAGTCCGCCTTTTCATACACTTATTGATGTTATTCTTCAACATCACCTACCAGTGCCGCACTACCTGTGCTTCGCGTTTCTTCTAGCGTTTGATTTACTCATATCATCAAAAGGTCGGTTAGATATGAGAGGTTAGGAACAAGTGTTGCATTCGTTGAAACCTCCAGTTGGCCAGTGATTATGTCATTATTGCCAGACTTTAATACAATTCCCGTTAATCATAACTTTTCTCTAATATTGCTTCTCCGCAGCTGAAGAAAAAGGGCATTACTTTTCTGCACAGTTAGCACTTCTGTTCGGAACCGGCACTTAATTTTGACTCTTCTTTTTGTTGTAGATTAAGATCGATTCGAAAATCATTTTTTCATATCATATCAAAAGATTGATATTATTTTCCGATAAAATAAGAATTCAATTCTGATGTGACTATAAATTACTGTTTGGGTCAATACAAACATCAAAAGCAGCAAAACTTTTAAACATTTCATTCCTATTGAAGAAAAATAGAATTCCTTTTATTTTCTCACTTATTTTCCATTCGTTTCCCTTTACTATAATTTTGGGCAAAAATATTTTTTATTTGAAATATTCTAAAGGAATATTTGGTTACAATTTTATTAGAATCACCACTCGATTGAACCGCTGCTTGAATTTTGATTAGATTATAGAGATTTTGAACTTTTATTCTGAATATAAATCTGTGCAAAAAATCTATACTATTTTTATGCCTCTAAATGTCGAAAAGCAGTCAATTTTGATCAATCATTCGTTTAAAGTTAAGTTAGAAATTAAAAACTAAAAATAGGAATACCTCTTGTATTGAGCAAAAAAAAAATATATTCAGATTTAATCAGTGGGACAGACATTCAATTTATTTTCAATCTTCGATCAAAATTTTTTTTCTGATCTGATTTTTAATGAAATTCACTCTTAAAATATCTCTACAAAAAAATTATATATTTAATAATCATTTATATTCTACACAAAACTAATCGTTAAATATTTATATATAAACCGAACCAATTTGTGATGATTTTCATATGGAGTATAACTTTTATTTCAAACAAATTCTGAATAATTGACTCTAAAATAGCCGCTAAAAAAGAACTGGTATTTAATAAACTGATGGTTTGATTGATTTTTTTCTTCTGGTTATAAGAGTCCAGATATGAGTCTCATATAATGTATTTGTCTAATGATTTATCATTGAAGTCATCTTCAAATGCATTCAACCAATCGATACACAACTCTATGTTTAACTATTGGAAATATTTTTTGATATCACTCTTGAGTGTAATCGAGAGAATAACTGAAGAGATAATAGTCAGTAAGAGTTGAAGAGCTGGCTGTCCATTGATGGCCTCCACCGCCCACGAAGTCTATGGCCATTGAAATAGTGAATGGAAAGGAAGGAATCAATAGAAAACAAATGTTAAGAACAATGCATTCGGATTACAGAATAACAAACTCTTAATATAAGGCTCGGGTCTTATAGAATACATGTTCTTATGAGTGAAGATTCCCTAAGACTTATGTAAAATAAGACTACAATTATTGTGTGACTGAAAGGTCATCGCTTTATCATTATTAGACGATTATTATTATTATTGCAGCAAAAAAAGCCTTTCCAATAGAATATATGCGCGAATATTGTTATGTCTGTTCTGTGCTGTGTATTACATAATGTGCAGCACTGTATGCAAAGGACGTGTAGCTCACGAACAGCAAAAATATTGTGGCGGAACTGAATATCGATGTCATCTCTGAAATTTCATGTCTCACTGGATTCCTCGACAAACAACTAGAAAAATAGTGGATTCACTTCAGAGTTATGGAAGAGAAAAAAGTCTCACTTTTTATTTCACCGGTGGTTCTGTTGGAGCGGAACTACTGTTCAGAAAAGCGTAGAGTAATATAGAGGACGAACGCAGACATGGATTCAGTCAATGCTTTCTATCATTTACTTAAATAATACACTTTCTATTAAACACATATCAAGACTCTTAAAAACGGATAAAAAAACTACTTTTCCCGTCGTTTTCAGTAAAATATTGACTACAAAAAAAAGCTCTGGACTGCGAGGGAAGCGCTGGAAGTGCTGCAAAGAAGTGCTTCATTTACTCCTAATCACTAATTAATGAGTGGGCAGTCATTCAGAATTAGTTGCGACAATACCTCCGATGGAAATCTTCTTTATTTATAGCATTTTTTATGTTTTCTAATCACTATCTCTTAGAAAAACTGTTACGCCCTTTGAATTTGTAGCGAATAATGATTTCTTTGGTCTGTGTTTTAGATCGATTGCAAATTTATTATTGCATTTGCACTTGAATTTTGATTATAGCATAAAAATTATATTGAATTCTGTGTCAAAAACTCTGTTTTTATCGTTAATTTCATTTTAATATTAGGAGAAAAAAGTCATTATTCATAATCATTCTCTAGTTTTCTACCAACGATTGACTCTTTGCTATTAGTGATACTGATTATGAGTTTTTTGTAATTATATTTTTTTGGGGAATTTTGGTTCTATTTTTTGCACTATTTTTGCGCTAATATTCTCTAATAGAGTTTGTGTAAGAATTTATAATTCTTTTCCACTCAATAGGCAAAAGACATTTCCGTTTTTGACTCTTCTCTAATGATAACGAATAATAATTACTTATAATAAAAAAAACGTATTTTTGCTGCAAAACTATGGGAAATATATGTATGAACTGCTCCAGTGTTTTGCCGCACTTGACCGGCATTGGAGAACCATATCTATGAAGATATGGAGTTCTGTCACGGGTTGGCGATCGGACTGATTATTATCAATGCACTCGTAGTGTTTGGGCACACATTTCCTTTTGAGAGGCACTTCTCATCTCATTTGTGTGTCGTTTACTTCTCAAAAAATATAATTCATTCACAAAAAAAGAGAAGAAAAAATACATTTCAATAGACTATTAGACTCTCATTTCGATGCGGTTTTATATGTTATGCGTCAATGCATTCATTGCTTTATTATTTTTTTAGCCAAAAAATCTTTATTTCCATTTCCATTGTTATCGAAGTACAAACTCTTTTAACAAAATCTATAGTATTTTAGTCGTATTTTTCATCTCATTTTTGTATACATTATAAGCAGACAATAAGTAGTATCTATTGTATTATGTGATAGACTTTTATACAAATTTCGACACTTTCTATCCAAACACCTAATCGTTATGAAAACCAGTAAAGTCTTCGGAGTCCTTATTAAGAGGTCTGACGAGTCGATTGAGGAGAGGATTCACGCTATGAGTTATGAATTATTAAACTTTAGAATAAAATATACGCAAAAAAACTTATTTTCTTTTATCATTGAAAATATATTATAATTTAAATAAAATATTTATGAAAAGAACTCAATTTATAATAAATTACTCCAAAGAGAGGTATTATTTAATTTTCAAAAAAGGAGTCTTAAAGTCTTTAATCAAATATTGGGCTCTTTTTTGTTATACAAAAAGTGAAAAACACTCTTAAGTATCATATTTTAAAATTTGTATTATTCGAGAGATACAGGAGTCGAAGGCATGAAATTTCCATTTAAATATTGTTCACCTTTTTCTTTGACCTTTTTCACAGTCCAGGCTCTCTCTCTCTCTCTCTCTCTCTCTCTCTCTCTCTCTCTCTATCTCTCTCTCTCTC
>JAQIYF010000383.1:0-10347 GCA_034700865.1 Oribatida sp. Gr-Ori-00025
TGTCTACGGGTTGGCACAGGTAGTCATCATTTCTTTTTGATACTGGAGTTGACAATTGGATGTGATTGGCACTGGAGTTCGACCTGGAAAGTGGTGTACATAAGGACTGGTCAGTGGTTTGAGTGTCTGGTGTAGTGTTTGTCTCGACAACTGGTCATTAGTTTTACTTTTTATTCAAATTCTTTATAACTTATTATTTATAATAAAGAATTCGTGAATTTTATTGCAAATCAATTCAGATTCAGATATATATAGAAAATATTTGAATAATTTTCTATTAATTCCGGGAAAACACATATATTATAAGCCAATGACAGAATCGGCACTAAGACTATCGGTGTTTGGATACCCATTACAACAATCATAGAAATGGTTCAAAAGCTCTGATTAAAACTCTAATATTTAATGGAAGAGCGATCCCAACAATAATGATAACTATTCATGAATTAAATTAAAGAACATTAAAAGTATTGTTAGAATTGCATTACATTTGAAATATTTTCTGATAAATATAGCAATAATTAATGTTCTCGTGATATCTATAATATTTAAATTTTATGTTTAATAATTATTTGAGTTTTAACCGAAATTTGTTTTCAATAATCAATCACTCATTAGTTCCAATTGTATTATCCATTGATATAGAGTTCCATTAATTCGTTTCAATGTCTCATAAGGTTGGGATATTCTGGGACATTGAGAACGTGCCCGTCCACAAAAACATGTCTCCAACAGAGATGTATCGGAAAATTAATCATTTCGTGATCCGACTTCTGAACTGCCAAATAATTACCCAATTCTTCATCGTTTGCGACATTAAAAGACTCCCCAACACTATAATCGATGAATTATATACAAAGCATTTGTCTTTAGTTCATGTGAAGGGGGGACCGAATGCGGCCGACAATAAGTTAATTCATTTGATTAAATGGTTTATTCAAATGGCGGGCAATTCGGGGACAATTATTTTGCTCTCAGGAGACGCCGACTTTTATGAAGTGATCGAAATTGCACTTAGAGCTGGTCTAAGAGTTGTAGTGATTTATGGGCCCAATATAAGCGCTGCTGTGTCTGAGTTAGTGGTTTCATACCATTTGGATGAGGCTTTAATTCCTTTTGCAGGTTTTTCTGGTTATATATTCTTAACTATAGTTTTAATTAATTATTATTTAATTTGATTCATAGCTCACAAGAAATGGTTGGCCAATCAAAGGAAGAGTTTATCTTTAGTTTCAGTCCCAAAGAGTGACAACAATTCAGTAAATATGGGAAAAAACAGAATAAATGTGTTTTTTAACTAAAATATAATCATTAGGAAAGCCAAGCCATGAAAAGAACTCAATCTGAAGCCGAACTCTCTGTTCAGGGATCCAAACGATTTAAACTAAACAGAAATTCATTTTCTAATTCCCTATTATTGAGTTCTAACATCCGCTCAAACAAAGAGGCATTCAGTGAATTGGTGACTAAAATCGATGACAATTCTACTACTCTTAGGGAAGAAGTGTCTCTTATTGTCTGCAGTGATAACAAGGATTTAGAGGAGTATAATGACGACAAGTCTTTATACATCTACTACTGCTGTTGCGGACAAATGGCACTAATTTTGGACACAATTGTTGATCGGCTGCCACTCCGACAGAAGGATATGTCCAGAGTTTTGGACAAAAAGATTAATACCTTTAGACTGAGGGCTGACGACAACGAAGGCAATGAAGAAGTGGTTTACTTGAGAAGAGCTGAAGGAATTGAACGTCAGTTTCGCCGCAAGTGTTTGGAATGTGGGCTAAGTCTCGTCTATCGGGTGGACGGCAAGAGTGGAGTCTTCTTCATAATCAACGGCTCAATGTTCTCCAAAGCCAATGATTTGATGACTGAGAGGACGGCCAGTAATACAGACCCCAAGAGAAAAGTTATGATTACGAAAGGGACTAAAGACTTGGGAAAATTCAGTTCAGTCACCGTCTCAACTGTGGACGAGGAGGAAGAGGAGATCGAAGCCCGAGAAGTGGCCGACAGTTATGCAGAAAACGCCAGAATTATTGGCAAACAATTGGAGAGAAAAACCATTTTCAAGAAAATTAAAAGCGATTCCATTGAAGACAACAATCAAACGGTCGGTTCTAATGTTAGACCAAAGGGAACACTAATTAACAAATGAATTCATTTCCGATTATATCCATTCAATTCATCCACAATTAGACACTTATTTTCATTTTATGAATGAATTTCATTATATTTTTCTAAATTGTAATTAACTTTTAATTTGTAATTGAAATCTAAAAGCTCTTTAATAAATATTTATTCTTCAGAGTTATTCAAAACTTTTTTTTAATAATAAAAATCACTATAATATCAAACATTTGTATTACGAGATATCATATGAGATATTGATTGCAATATTTCTAATAAATATCTGATTAAAAGTTTATTTAGAGTTATAATTATGGCTCAAATTATACCCCCTTTTTAAAGGAGGTGTGACTTCGAAATCCATTAAATATTATGAAAATTCACTTTAATTTCAAAACCTATTTATTGCAAAAAAAAAATAAAAATTTAATACAAATCGTGTAAATCTCATAAATATTTCTTAAATTCAATACTAATTTATAATTTAGAAAATATTTTTTACATTAATTGTAAACATTTTGAGATTCTTTTTGAAGAAAAAAATGCTAAAACAAACAAAAATGCAATCAATTTATATCCGGAATAAAAAGTTCATAAAAAGATTCAATTAATGAAACTTTGATTTTGCGATTTGAGAGAACAAAAACAATATTAAAACAAAATATAACTCCAATTAATAGTGACAGAGAGGGGGTGTCCGGACCTACACAGGGATGTACTCTCTATACGAAAATCACCAGATCTTTAGTTTTGGCCCTTTTGAAGGCCTCCAATATTGAGCTGTAGACCTGAGGCGCCGGCTTTGTTGCCTCAACAGCCGTATGAATATCTCTTTTCTTATAATAATCAACTAAAGGGGTCGTCTGTTTGTGATACGCGCCCAGACGGGTGCGCAACGCCTCCTCAGTGTCGTCCGCCCGACGCTTCAGCGGTTCGCCCGTCACCTAAAATATAAAATTATTTCAAAAAGACTTTCAAAATATATTTTTAATGACTTATGCCTTACGTCGTCAGTCATTGGTTTCTTCGGCGGATAGAACTCTTCGTGATATGTGCGGCCACTCGGCTCGTGAAGAAGTCGACCGCAAATCCGTTTCACAAGAATCTCGTCGTCGATACTGAACTCAATTACGGAATCGATTTTTGTTTTACGGCTTTCCAGCAATTGGTCTAACTTTAGGATCCGAACCATTAGTTTTTGAAACAAAAAAAAATAAATGTCAGTAAAAATAAATTCTTTCATTTCTGTCGGTATGTATGGGTTGACGACTGGCCATACCTTAACCGCTTGTGTGATAGTTCGGGGAAATCCGTCCAAAAGGAATCCATTCGCGCACTCCTTTCTGTCCAGATTCTGGTCAATGAGCCGAACGACAAACGAGTCGTCCACTAGTTTTCCGGACTTCATAACGGCGTCCACTTCTTTGCCTAACGGCGTCTGTGCCTTCACTTCGGCGCGCAAGAGGTCACCGGTGGCCAACTGGCAGACACCGAAGTCACGCTTCACATTCTGGGCTTGAGTGCCCTTTCCGGCACCGGGAGGGCCGATGAATATGGCATTGATTCCGCTCTGTTGGCGCTGATATGACTGACTGGCCCTCCAAGTCTTCAATTGAGGCGCTTCTTGTGTTTTAGCCGAAGTCACCATTGATTTGATTCCTTCACTACTATCTCAAGGCTTTTAGTGTTTAAACAAAATTATTTCAATTTTTTTTAGTCTAATCTGTGGTTAGATTTGAGACTCTCTGTGAAAGTGAACAACAAATCAATTGTTAATGAATTTCAATGAAAAAAAGTATTCATTTCAGTGAAAGCGCCACTCATTGAGAGTCAAAGGCATTAAAAAGTATTTGAATTTTAATTTGAAATAACTTTTTATTTATTGACTCGACTTTAGAAACAATTAATTTATAATTTATTAACAGATAAATGAATGGAAAAGAGTATTAAATCAATTAAAAGTATAATTTTTAATAAAAAATATTATACTTTAAAACAAATAATATGTGAAATGATGACAATTAGTCGGAATCTTCATCACTGGTGTCAGAGACGACAACCCGAGACCAGTCGAACTCATTGAACGGGCCGTTGAATATGATGTGGACAGTCATCTCATCAGTATAGGTCAGGTTTGACAACAGTTTCGGCGAAAACAGGAAATACTGGGAATTATTACGACTCGATGTCTCTGATATCAGGTCAAAGACAGAGCGCTCGTTGTTCTCATCCATTCCCTAATTAGAGGAATAAATGGATTTAAAAGTCAATACAATTAATAATCAAATGAATACCTGATTGATCTCATCGACACATCTGAATGGAACGGACGTCAACTCCTGGAGTGCTATCATATAAATCATTGTCGAGACACTCCTCTCACCGCCCGACTGATGAAATGAAGTCAATTCTCTCAGTTGTTCTGTTTGTCTGAACTTCACTTTAATTGAAATCCCGTATTCATCGAACGATTCCTGAAATTAATTCATTCATTAAAACCATTTTTCAATCAAAGCATTTATTAAAGAATAGAATCCGAACCAAATCGTCGGGTTTATAGAGCGCCACTTCTCCCGCACAGTTCAGTCGCGCCATAAAAGTGCCGAAATTATTGTTGATTTTCTCAATAAGCCCTTCGAGCGCAGGCATCCAATTGTTCTTAAGCTCTTCCAGGTTTGTCTGTTTGGCCTCCAATTCGGCTTTTTTCGATTCGAGATCTTTTTGTCGCTTTTCAATAGCCTTCTGGCGCTGATTATAGCTGTCTCTCACCGACTCGTCCGCATCCAAAATACTATTCATCCGCAGCCGAAGAGTTCCGATTTGGTTATCAATCTCTTCAATAGTATTGGGCAGTGAATCGAACTTTTCTCTCACGAGTTCGAAGTCTTCGCCGCCATTCACATCAAAACCGGAAATTTTCTTCGCCTCATCTCTTAGCTGTCGGGCCTCTGTCTTCAATTGACTCAACTCTTCCTCCAAAGTTCGCAATTCATTTCTCAAGTCTTCGAATTGAGTGGAAGCCTCTCTGAGCCGACGTTCGGCCGATTGTAAGAGCTTTCGGACCAGAGTTTCACTTAATTCTGCCTTTAATTTGGAATCATTTGTATTCACACATTCGGTGGTAGTTTTGCGTAAATCGGACAACAATTTCAAAAGCATTTCTTCCGATTTTTGCACTTTTCCATTCGTTTTATTCTTAATGTCATCCAAATTAATGGTCTGCTTCTGGCCTCTGGTTATCTGTTCCCTCTTCTCATTGATCTTTGTCTCTAAAATACGTTTTTCATTCTTCTTGTTGTCCAAAGATTTCTTCTTTCGCTTTAATTCTTCTAATTTAGTGTTGAGTTCAGTCAAACTCTGCTCGACTTCTGAAGACTTTTGTCGAATGTCTTCAGATTTCTCCTCCAAAACAGAAATCTTTTGTTTGATTTCCTCTAACTTTGTTTCATCGACTGTCAGATTCAAATACATTGAAGGCCTGACCGCATCACTGGAAATGACTTTTTGCTGATCATAACGGGAAACAGTGATCGAGTGATGGTTATTATGAGTATAAATGCGACGAAAACTGGAATTTTTAATCAAACTATCAATCATTTGATCCGTTTTCTCATCACCGACTGGAATCCTATGAAGTTGTGCCGCTTTGCACAGGTATGCCATCACTTTGTTCGGTGCGGTAAACATATCTTTAACAGAGCAGAAGATACCGAACTTTGAATAAGAATTGGGATTAAAATCGGGATCAAAGTCTTCTTCATTCTGTTTGGGCGCCAACACAACATTGATTCGAATATTGAGCTCTTGTTTAATGGAATCGGTGAACAGTTTGAGGTCATCGGCATCTTCACAGATGAAGGCCATTAAGTCATTCTTAGAGACGGCCGACTCTACATATTTAGCCCATTCTATGCGCTTAATATTGATTTGAGTCATAATCGGCGGATGTATTGTGGCCTTAAAATTGTTTTTATTCCTATCCAACCACTCGTAAGCTTTGGCCGCATTTAGGTTCAAGTCTCGAAGTTTGTCTAAACGTCTTCGGAAGACATCTTCCATTGTCTTCATCTCAGCAACACTTCTGTTCCTTTCGATCATTATTTTCTCCTTTTCTTCCTTTAATTTCATTCGATTCTTGTTGTGTTGAGTGGTCTCTGCATTAATGGCAGTCATCTCCTGAACAACCGATTGGATCTGTTCATCGATATCACTGGTGTCCCCGTCAGTCACACTATCGAACTGATTGCGAAGTACTTCCAAATCGGACTCCAATTGTCTTAACTTTGCGTTCCGTTTGTTCTCGGCTTCCATTTGTTCGAAATAATAAGCCTTCGATTCATGCATTTTGTCGAACTGGTCCTCAATCTTAGACTTAATCGGTTCGATATTTTTGGCCACTTTTTTCAGTTCATTCATAGCCTCTGTTTTCTTTGCCTGGCTTTGAGCCAAACCTTTTCGGGAATCAGTCACTTCGGCCTTAAGCGGATCCAAACTTTTGGACAACTCTTGGATCTGCTGTTTCTTTGCCAGCAATTGATCCTTTGCTGTCATATAATCGACGCGTTTGGCCTCGTATTCAATCCAAGGCCTCTTTCGGCGCAACCATTCGATCTCATCCTTAAAGCGATCCTTTTCTTCAATTCTTCGCAAGTCTTGTTCGGCTCTGGCCTGCAGTTCAGTGTCAGTCGATATCTGATTCTCTAAATCGCTGTGCATTTCATTCAACTTTCGGATACCTTTAGCCAACCCTACGATC
The DNA here is from genome assembly GCA_034700865.1 of Oribatida sp. Gr-Ori-00025. Lineage (NCBI taxonomy): Eukaryota > Metazoa > Arthropoda > Arachnida > Sarcoptiformes > Oribatida sp. Gr-Ori-00025. The sequence continues at coordinate 6,890 of JAQIYF010000383.1, forward strand.
TGTTGGTGTGAGTCATACATCAGGACATCTCCGGCGGCTTTCTCTGTGCACTCCAAGAGTGTCTTTCTGTCCATTTTGACGAACTCAACGACCCGTTCTTGAGGCAGGAATTGACATAAATTGTCGACATTTATGTTTAAATTGTGAATAAAATCTCTGACTTGTGTTCGGGTCTTGTCTTTGCCGTTCAGTTTGAAACTGGATGTGAACTCAGTCTTACCGCTGGAGTTCTGTTTCGATTGAATCACTCTTTGGATTAAAAGATTTTTCTCATTCGGTCTCTCATTATATAACTCGATCTCAACCAGTGCTGAATCACAACCGAACCGAATGTATTCGCCTTTAAATAGAAAAACAAACGATAAATACATTCAAACTATTGAAACAAAAGGATAAGAATTCAGACCTAAATGCCCGGACCGTCCAGTAGTGGCGGGTTCGCCGCCTAAACCGATAATAATGGCGCAAACGAGGGCTGACTTTCCGGTCCCATTCGGACCCAACACTAGATTCAGATTAGGTCCGGCCCTCAGCACCACTTCCTTATAGGTCCTGATTAGGCAAACAATCAATTAATTTAAGAGAAAAACAAAACAAAACACAAATTAAATGCAAACTTACATAAAATCTCTTAACAAAAGTCGGACTAAATTCCCATTTTTGAAGACTTGAAGACTTTTTTTGCCATCAATGGTCTTCGAAGGCATTGTCTTATGGCTGTCTTCAGACAATCAGTGGTCAACCAAATGATATATCAATTACTAAATTAAAACAAAAAACAAAACGAGAAAAATGAGACACAAATTGGTTTTGAAACCCAATTCACAACTATTTCATCAAAAATTTTTCCTCCGATTCAAAGGAAAATCAGAATCAAAGACAAATCACATTCACCACAAATTACGTCCAAAAACTGACTGATATTTGTCCAGAATTTGCCATTGAATTCAATGAAGAATTGGTTTCACTAAAAATGGTCGTAATTTTTGGTGTAATTATTGCAGAATTGCGCGAAAATGTAATGTATTGTCAATTATTCTGAAAGTCATTTATATTTTTATTACTGTTTTTTGCGCTCAAAACACATGAAAAATAAAGTTTTGTTTTTATTTTAAAACCAATTCTGGATTTTATTTATTTAATTGTTTTCGTTATTTAATTAAGAAATTCATAAATTGTTTGCCAATTAATCACAAAAAAAACCAGAAAAAACATTATTAATACTGAAAAACACCTGAAAATCAATTGATATTTAAAGTATTGAAAAAAATGTTTTTATTTTTATTGTCCTTTTCTGAGGCATTGAATCCATTGATTGATTGTTTGATTTTATCACTTATTTTGATTCAGTTATTGAGCCGAAGATGAGATCATTTACGCCACAGATTTCATGGCATAATAGAGACCCGATTCTGAGCGTTGATATCCAGAACCGATTGCTCTCAACGACCACCGAATCGGTGTCTTATCGTATGGCCACCAGTGGTAACGATTCACATGTGATCGTATGGAAGGCCACTATCAATGATAGAGTACAGGCGCCCAACCCATCGACAGGCCGTCGGGCGCCCAACGTATCGCTCGAATGTTTGGCCGATTTGACTAAACATCAAAGGCCTGTAAATGTGGTCAGATTTTCGCCGAATCCGGGGGACAACTATTTGGCCGCCGGAGACGACGACTGTTATGTCTATATATGGAAACTCATCGATAATAACAATGAAAATCTGGACATTAAGCCTCCGGAAGTGAATAGACGTCAAGAGTTTTGTGTCAAACATGAAGATTCAGACGATGAGATACAAGTGATCGAACCCATGGACACAACAACAGGAGAGGCCATCAAAGCAATAATGAGTCCGACTTTTGGTGAGGAAGAGATCGCTACTGAAGTTTGGAAACCCTATAAAATACTTAGAGGGCATCTGCAGGACGTGTCAGACCTTTGTTGGTCACCCGACGGTCAGCGACTATTGACCGGTTCGGTCGATAATACGGCAATTGTTTGGGACATACATAAGGGCACAAAATTACATAAGATTTTAGAGCACAAGGGGTTCGTTCAGGGCGTCACTTGGGATCCACTCAACAAATATTTAGCCACTCTTTCGGCGGACAGAAACCTGAGAATAGTTGACGCGAAAAACGGACGGACAGTCTATAGAGTGTTTCGAATGAAAACTGAAGAAAACAAAACCTCCCGTCTCTTCTATGACGACACACTCCGTTCATTTTGCCGGCGCCTGACGTTCACACCGGGCGGAGAGTTCCTGATCGCACCGTCGGGTATACTAGAGCTTAACGATGAGAGTAACGGTTCCGACGGCTCGGATGAGGCGCTCAAATATATCAACACTTCCTATGTTTTTGAACGAAAATCATTGAATAAGTGAGTGATTTATGGATTAAATTCATTAGTGTTTTAATAAAATCACTCTTTTTGTGGACAACTTTAGGCCATCTTTTTATTTGCCGTCAAAGAAGTATACGATTGCTGTCAGTTGTTGTCCAAAATTATTTCAATTACAGGAGAATTTGGAGAATCACTTCCCGTATGTCTTTGAAAATCAGAGTATTTACCGATTCTTTGCTGACCATTAGGTTTTCCCATAGCTTTCCATATAGAATAGTGTTCGCAGTGGCCACTCAAGACTCTGTGCTATTCTATGACTCACAACAAGAGTCACCGTTCGCACAGGTATCTCAAATACATTATTTAAGGCTTACAGACCTTTCGTGGTCACCGGACGGCCGTATGTTAATAGTGAGCTCAACCGATGGCTTCTCCACATTTATAACATTTGATGCGAACGAAATCGGTATTCCATACGACGGGCCGACATATAATTACGACGAAATAGAGGTGTCCTCACCTGTCAGTGCCGCTAAGAACCCAATAAAACCGGAACCAGTAGTGGAAAAGTCGCCAGAAGTGGACAGAACTAAACCGAAAATATCGACGCCTTCTATAAAATCCTTTTTTAAGCCATCGAGTGAACCGCCGACGCCTGAAATATTAGCCAAACCTCTCGCCGCCTCTAAAACGCAGAATAATTGTCTGCAAAAGCTGGCGGCGCCCGAAATGGTGGCCAAACCGTTGACGTCATCACAAAACCAGAACAACGGTCTCCAAAACAGTCTCTTTAGTGGATCAAAACCCGATCAGAAGACGACTAATATATTAATTCCGAGAAAAAAGATAAAACTGACGACTATTGAGACGATTGAACTCAACTAACGGTCGGTTTTATCGCTATTTTTATAAGAAATACATTTTTTAAACACTATTTTTGTCTCATTTCATGTAATTTTCACCTCTTTTTTACTCTTAATAATTAAATGTTTAATTCAATTATATTTTAAAATTACATTAGCTTTCAGTTGATTTTATTAATTAATTTATGGGAAATAATTATCAAAAGGAAAAATATAAATCGACGCCAGAAATAAATGATTTA
>JAQIYF010000384.1:0-10335 GCA_034700865.1 Oribatida sp. Gr-Ori-00025
TGTTTGAATCGCTTTTCTATTTAATCGAAGAGTCAAATGATAGGCATTTGACGGGAATTAGTGTAAGATTTGAAAGACAGAACATTTATCCGAAAATTTGTCGGATAGTCAGCATTATATGATTCCATTAGTCAGTTAATCCGGTTTAGTAACCATCCCATTCCTGGACATTTTTTGGGGAAATAATTTATTACCTGTATAGTACGGTAACACTGATTTTTTATTTAAATTAAAAAGTTTTGCTTCCCTTTTGTAATGTTATGTGATTTGTGAATACTCTCTGATTTCAAATGATTAAATAGTCAAAGAGTATCTTAAGTCAAAATTGTTTATATATTACAAAAGGTACTGAATATTCGGTTTAATATAAAAAAATAAAAGTTCCTTTTTATACATATCGGCTAAAGTCACTGTTCGTCTGTTTTTATAAATGCCATTCAAAGCATAAAGAGAGACATCAATTGAATCCAAAGAGTTATTTAAATTAATTGTAAATCAAATTAGAGATAATGTTAGCGCGAAGTATACACGCGGACCACAAAGACCTGATCCATGACATTGCGTACGACTATTACGGCCGACGTCTGGCCACCTGTTCTTCCGATCAAAGCGTTAAAGTAATTGTCAAATCAATGTCTCATTTGTTTCAATGTCTGAACCGTTGTTTGTCTTAGGTTTGGGATATCGGAGAAGACAATCAATGGGTTTGTACGGCCTCCTGGAAGACACACTCGGGATCTGTTTGGAAGGTGACGTGGGCTCACCCAGAGTTCGGACAAATACTGGCCACCAGTTCTTTCGACAGAACGGCCATTGTTTGGGAAGAAATGAGTAAAACATTTGTTTATTTCATATCTAATACAATGTGTCCATTGATTACCATCTGATCCACTCGACAGTTGCGGACAACAACAATGGAGAGCGAAACCAATCGGTTTGGATTAAAAGACACAGTTTTGTCGACAGCCGTACGTCTGTTACGGACGTGAAGTTCGCGCCAAAACACGCGGGACTTCTTTTGGCCACTTGTTCTTCAGATGGAATCGTCCGCATATATGAAGCGCCGGATGTAATGAACGTAAGCCAGTGGTCCGTCCAATACGAGATCGTATGCAACAAAGCGTGCAGTTCTCTCACTTGGAATCCTTCGTTGTCTCGTCTCCGGTCACCGATGATTGCCGTCGGCAGCGATGACACCAATAATACCGGTTCCAAAGTATTGATCTATGAATACAATGAAAACCACAGAACGTGGCAGAGGTTGGAAATGGCGGTCACTATCAATGATTCGGTTCACGACATTGCGTTCGCTCCAAATGTCGGCCGATCTTATGATTTACTCGGAGTCGCGACCACTAAAGACGTGAAGATCTTATCGATAGCTCCGACACAGAGTGAGCCTATGGCTCAACAATTGGGACAATTAGGTCAACAATTAACTGATAAGAATCGATACGACATTAGAATAGTCGCCAGTTTTGAAGAACACGGCTCTCAGGTCTGGAGAGTCTCCTGGAATATCACCGGAACTATTCTGGCCTCCAGTGGCGACGACGGAACAGTTCGTCTTTGGAAAGGTATCCCTATTTTCCTAACCATTTGATTGAATTAATCACTAATTTTGTAAATTTATTTCCAATCAAATGACAGCCAATTATTTAGAGAACTGGAAGAGTGTCGGCGCTCTTAAAGGGGACGGCTTTGGGTTGAGTTCGGCTCTCAATCATTCAAATAATAGCGATTCCAGTAGTAGTCAGTCTAATACCCAGAGCCGACAATTGAAATCTTTCGGTTCATTCCATAATTAAATTAAAGTTTCATTTCATTCAACGGCCAAAAGAAACCCCATTTTTCTGACAACACTTTTCCCAATAATTATCAATCGTTTTAAAGATTTATTCAAAAATTCCAATAATAATAATAAAACATATTTTTTAAGTTATTAATGGGTTTTATATAAAATGACTTTACATTAGATTTTGTTTTGTTTAAAATACTGAATATGAGAAACGGGTTTCGAAATTGATTTGAATGGAAAACAAAATTTTTAGTTTAGATTTCATTCAAAATAATTAAAATGTTTTAATAGAAGACTAACTCAAGAATTCTCTTTCGACGGCTAAAGCCATCTCTTCGTCTACGGAACCGATGGACTGCTGATCATCACTCGATTCTTCTGCTTCTCGTCTGTTCTCAAAATCATATGAATCTCTGGTCGAGTCATTCATTTCTTCCATTTCCACGACTCGTCTCCTATCGAATGGTTTCTTCCTTTTGTTCCAACCCTTCGGGAACTCGTCGTCATTGCTCTCCTCACTAGTGGTCTCCGCTTTCCTTTTGTCTGATTTCTTGTCTTCAATGTCGTCGACATCACTATCACTGTCTGTGTTTCCAGTGCTCATAGCGTCGCCTTCACTGCAGGCGTCGTCCACTTCTTTGCCCATACTTTGCAAATCATTTGTAGTGAAGACAGAAAGAGGAGAGAAGTCTAACATATTGTGCGGTTGTATTTGACGGCTCTTCTCAAGCATTTGTTGGTTCGCATCGCTTCCACTACTCTTTGGTTTCTCTTCGGTCTCTAAAAAACTGTTTTGGATCTGACTTTCGGGTCGAATGCGTTTTCCTGTCTTCGGGTCATATGTGGCATAAGTGGCGACGCTTTCGGATGCTTTCACTGTTGACCCACTGGGCATCGGCTTCTCAGTATTGAGTTCTGTATTTGGTTTTGAAACTGATTTGTCCTTTTCATTCACAACAAATTCTTTTCCCAACGGATACAGGCGCTCGTCGACCCGTTCCCAACGCGTTGAACAACAGTAGAGCCAATTGGGGTTCACTATCCATACGTTCTTTGATTTAATACATTTGTTCACTTTAACGGTTCCCCATTTGGCGGCAATCAAATGAGTCGTTTTCGGGGACCCATTCAACACGAGATCTGTGGTTACGTTTGCGCCAAAACTTTTAGCGATATTAAAGAGTTTGTTCTTTTCGGGCGGAATATTGGTTGGAATGACTCCACTGAACACTATATTCACTCCTCGAAGAACACATTTTCGCACTTTTGAGATAATCTCTTTCAGGTCCGGAATCTTTATTTCTTCTGATTCTGTCTTATATTTCATCTTTTCGTCGTATTCTTTATAATATTCTGAATGAATTCGAGTCAGAATTTCCTCCAAATATAAGAGATAGTCGTCATTGTCTTCATTTGTCTCTTTCTGTTCTTCAGTTACAGCTTTTGAATCTGGATTTTCATCTGTTTTTGTCTCACTTTTCAGTTCATTGTTTCCATCGGTGGTTACAACTGATGAAGTGCTCGACTCGTCTTCACTGGTCTTTTGAGTTCGTTTTGAATTATTCGAAGTTTCTGTCGATTCCGTTCTGATATTCTTTGGAGAATCGCTGTTGTCTTCAATCGGTTCATCAGTTTTTGATTCATTTTTTGAAACATTATTTTCGGATTTCTCTGTATTTTCAGATTTGTCTGTATTTTCAGATTTGTCTGTATTTTCAGATTTGTCTGTATTTTCAGATTTGACTGTATTTTCAGATTTGTCTGTATTTCCAGATTTGTCTGTATTTTCATCAGTTTTTTCCAAATTGTTGTCAATATTTTCAGACAATTTGTCGAAACCTTCCATCGATTCAATAGTCGAGACATTATTTTCGTCACTCTTTTCTGTTTTGTCTTTCGTTTCAAAACTTTGGTTTTTATCAAATTCTTCTGATTTTTCAATAATTTCTCCAACTTTTGTGAATTCTTTCAGAGCATCTGTTTTATCAATGATTTGTATCATTTGGCTGTCAAACAGGTCCGGACCCGACCTTTCGGGTGCATTGATGTCTCCGGTATCGCGAAAGCATACGTAAGGCTTAACGGTCACCAAATTGGGAGCAAAATTCCAGACGTCTTCGCGATCATCAATAATGCAAACCATTGAGTCTCCGCACGGAAACAATGACTTCATATTTCCGGTCTTTAAACTCGAGTCAAAACACTCGTCGCGCGAAAGAATCCGATCCTTTGGGAAATAGATTCCCTTCGGGTCCATAAGGTTTGCAATCGCGTGGGCATAACGTCGGGCACCGAATGTGCAGATATGGAGTTCAAACAGTTTGGACATTGATTTGAGGAAAGGGATGGTATTGGGTCTGAACTTCGTGTGATACCATTGGGTGTGCGGACCATACAGTTGGAAGTGATGGACGTCTGGCATATCGTTAGGAATGTTATGGTTTGTCGAGTGAATCAAAGTCTGGTCCAAATCCACGAGTAATACCAGTTTCCTGTCCTTCAGAAGTCTCTGTTCGTCAGCTCTGCCCAGAGTTTCGGCCCTTTCTTTGCTGACTCTGAGTTCGGGCACCGAATGAACCATTGAAACAGAGGTCAGTTCAACGATTCGTTGTCTTTGATTGGCGTCCAATGTATTGATATTCGCCCCGCAGTCGGCGCACAAGTCCTTCATTATTGTGTTGTGAAGACATTCCTTGTATTCAAAGATAATATCGTTGGGAACCACTAAATCGCCTTCATTTTTGACCAATGAGTCCACAATAATCCCGACTTCTTTGCACTTATACTTCAATTGGTCACCAATTGGTTCCATATCTTGAGTGCAGACCTGATAAGTGAACAACAAGTGTCCGCTTTGACCGATTCGGGTCCCGATTCTGACCTTCCATTTCGAGATCACAATCACTTCTTTGCCTTCGTGTCTGATCTGTCGTATGTCTGAACTCATGGCAAATGTCACTCAAATTGAGTCCAGTTTTGCATTTAATCCAAAAATCACTCAAAAAATCTCTTTTTCTCTAATTTTTACCACTTTTTCAAACATTTGTTTTCGAAATGATTTCCAAATTTTTGTTGTTTTTGTTTATTTCCAAAAACTATTATTTTTCACTCGTTTTTGCGTTTTATTACTTTTTATGGCAAAGACTTTCATCAAAACTAAATGAGTTTTATGTTTGAAAAAGGCTTTTATAATAAGTGAGACATTCATTCAATACATCAATAGTTAACGTTATAATCATTTTTTCAATGAATAATTAAATAAATTATTAAATTTCAATGCAATCAAACATTTTAGTCATTTTTCTGAATAATTTCTAAAATAAAAATTTGAATTTTCATTAAAATTAAGTTTTAATTCATATTTTCTAACCTTTTGCTAGATTTGAATGCAATTCACTTTTGTGTGACTTTTTTTTGCCCCCCTTTTCATCACTAAATCACTTCAAAAGTAAATGATTTTTTGAAACCAAACCAAAGCTAAGATTGATTTGAATTACAATTCAATTATTATTTATCAAAATTTTCAAACATTTATTGTATAAAACATGTATTGAATTGAATAATAATTGTGTTAATCAGTGGAAGGGATGGCGTCTTCGGCTTCTGTGTCCTCTTGTAGTGAATCTGTTCCCCAATTGAGTCAAACGGATGCAAAGTCTGCTTTAAATGAAGTGATTCGAGCCTTCAATGAACCGATTAATTGTCAGAAGATGTCCACTAAACGACGCACTACTGATCTCGACGGTCACGGAGTGGCCAAACAGTTGGATGCGGTCAGACATATGCAGACAGTGTTCCCGACGGCCACTCAGATCCTGATGAATGTGATCCCAAACTATGGTTTCTCGAAGAGTGGCGAAGGAGTGGTTCAGTTCGCTCTTGTCATCAGACATATGGAGAGATTCGATGAAGAGATCAAAAGACTTAATACTCAACTCAAGACTTACTTTTTGCCTAATCTTCAGACCAATTCATCGGTGGTTTGAGAACAACATTTCAAACAATAAATTCAATCCATTTTTGCATTTATTTTATTTATTTATTTAATATTTAATTTAAATCAAGAATTTATAAACAGTTTTACAAATAAAGTCTCTTTTTATTAATTAATGGTTTATATAATGAATTTTAAAGTTCTATTCCTTTTTCATCACATTTTATCGATTTTTGAAATCAATTTGAAAATAAAATTTTGTTCACAAATATTAAGCAATAATTTTGTAGAAAAAAAAGTGTTAAATAAATATCGAAATGATTACCAATTTTCGATTCCATTAGAATCCGGATAACTTCTGCTGAGAATCAGATCAGACGTTAAAGTGGTTTGTTTTTCAAAATTTTGGACAATTTCTGGAGTTTTGTCTAACAGTTTGGACATCAAATCCAAGTTTGGCTGTTCCCGACTCCAAGGCGATAGCGAGCACTTGACGAGGAATGGCCGGTCGTAAGTGATCTTTCCATTCAAGACATTCGGCTCAATGTTAGGCTCATTACTAAAGTCTTTCGGTTTCATGAATCGCATAGAAGTCCGTCCGATGGGAACCGTTCCCTGAGATGAGGACTTTTGTATTTGAATGACTTTTGGCTCATTTGGTGGCACTTTCTCTGACTCTTTGGACTTTTCATTCGGCTTTTCCATTGATTCCATCAATGCTTTGGATTCATTGAAAATGAAGTGCTTTTCCAATAGTTGTTTGGCTTTAAGTCCCAAATTGTAATTATTGGTCGACAACTGAAGGACTTCTTCGGCCACATTAAGAGTGAAACAAAAGTCAAATTTATTATCATTTTCAGTGACAATCGGATCAATTGGTTTCTCTATCGTCTCATTTCCTGAGATTTCATTCCATTTTTGATTTAACTCCAAACAGGTCTCTGAAGTCTCGAGAGGAATGGGCGACGCGTTTCGTTTGATAGTGTCTTCAATCAAGTCTTTCGCGCATTCGATGTTCTCTTCGGTCGAACCAGTTATCTGTACGACTCGTTCTTTGGCGCCGACGGCCACTAAATCATTAAAAACTATATTAAAATCAATAATAAATTGTTTGACACTTAAGTGTTAATCGCATTAAATGAATGCTATTTTAAAGCTTTAAATCAAACAATTCATGCATTTTATAGCAAATTCTTTACAATTCAAAACAGTTATCGCAGTTAGACATCAAAACTAAATCTATTTTTCCTCTCTTTATAGCAATTGAATCAAAATTTTAATTATGTTTTTAACGTTTTCTCAAAAGTTATTCATTATATTAATGGCATTCAAAACATTTCAATGCTTTCAAGTCATGGCTTATTATTTGGATTTTTAATTCTTCATTTGACAGCCATTTGAAGTTAAGCTGAGATCAAAACCAAACCTTTTTGGAAAGATATGACAGTAGAAGACATTTCCTCAATGAGTCGGACTCGCCGTCCCTTTATTCCCATTACTTTTTGAAATATAAAACTATTAAAAACTTTTTATCGCATTATTTAACACCTGAAAGAGTTATCCGTTTTTCGGTAACCTTTTAAATACTAATTCTTAATAAATCGAAGGAATTTGAAAATTGAATATAATTTCAATATATTTCTAATCAATTAAAAAAATAAGATTTTTAAGAATTGAATACAAATTCTTAATTGAAATAACAATTTATTGTTTTTAAGAATAATAATAAAAATGGTTTACCTTTTCCAGAGTCACTGTTCCTAATAATCACTTCGGACTTAAGAGCTGTCTTTGCCGTCCCTTTCAATGATTTATTCAGTTTTGACGACGGCTTCAACACATCATTGATGGCAAACATAGAACTCGAAGAATGACTTAACTTTAGGCCATCATTCAAATCATTAACTAAACAATGATTTTCCTTCAAATCAATCATCTTTTTCTGGTAATAATGAATGATATCTGCATTCGATGACCAATTGGTTGCTCTCAACTCAATCACTTCCAAAAGCATTGTTCGATGGATTGGATTCAGATTTAAGTTTCTGAGAATATTCCTCAAGACATTGAATGACAAATCCATCTGTTGTTTGAAACCGGAGTCTTCGTCGAGACGATTGCCGTTTGTCTTCAGATAACTATAGACTTTTCCAATCAATTGATTCAATTCACCGTTTGTCCGAATCATGTCTTCGGTGGCAAAGGCTTCTAATTCTTCTAAAAGATTAAGAGCGCCTGAAGACAAACAAATCATAATTACTGTCAAATACAAAACCATTCTTCGAGTTCTGCTCACAGTTTTGCATATCTTGAAGACTAGTGACTAGTCGTGTGTCGGCCCCACCGGTAGTGCCATAAGTATTGCAAGCATTGAATGCAGGCATCGCTCCGACGGAGAGATCAACAGCTGTTGAAGTCATTACACGAACTGATGGCAAACAAAGAGATCATAAAAATAAACAAAACTTTTTCTAAACATTAAATGCCTTTAAAGTTAAACAAAAAAAACTATTTTTAGATTTTCTTATTTTTTTAATCAAATCATTAAAATGAAGACATTTTGCCATAAAATCATTCAATTGTTACATAATATTAAATAATATTTGTATTAATACTTACATTGAATGAGATATTAAAGCGAATAATGTCTTAAAGTGTCTGAAAGTGAGTCCACACGAAGTGATGGAAAATAAAGAATTTCTAAACAAGTATTCAAACGATTGAATCGATCGATAGTATCGATGAGAAGGCAAACGATTGGCTCAAAACACTGATGACGTCATTCAGTAGTTGTGTTTACTTTAAGACTGAGTTTTATGAACGCAATGTATAATTAGTCCCCAATTGTTGTCATTTCAGTCATTGAATGACTGTTTGCGTCAATTCATACAACAATTGAATGCGTTTTGCATTCAACTTAAATACAATTTAATTAATAATTCAATACTTTTTTGACATTAAATCCATTATCTCTTCAATTAGTTCTTTGATTATCACTATTTAGTACCACTTTTATTACTGATTTGTAAACTAATTGTCTAATAAAAGGATGTCTTATGTGAACAATAAGGCGATTAATGGCAAAGAAAGCAATCCTTTCGAGGAAGACGTCGATGACATGACATTCCTTCGACATCCACGACACGGATCTTCTGGTTATCTGTTGGCCAACAATCAGACCACTAATGAATCGACTGAATGGGAGGACAAACGAAAACAACTGTTGGCCGAAAGGCGAGAAATAGAAGAGCGAACTCTTCAGAGCTCTAAAGTGTCTTTGGGTTTGGTTTACGAGACGGAGAAGACTGGCGTCGAAACGGCAGAAGAGTTGGTCCGTCAAAGAGAACAACTGAATAGTGTTGAGGAAAAGTTGGATTCAATGAACGCCGTTATGAGAGTCTCTCAAAAACATTTGACTTCAATGAAGAGTATTTTCGGGGGTTTTAAAAATTATTTCTCCAAAACTCCCGAAACGATTCCAACGGCCGGTCAGAAGCAAAACAATACTATTAGTAGTCGTCCGGCCATTCATTCCGAAAGTTCTTTAAGTAATACAATCGATAGTTTGCGGAACGAATCCAATGCTAACAGCGCTCGAAATCATCCGGTTTTGGGTCAAAGAGGTATCGATACAAATGGTTTCCGATTAGACGACGACGAGTCCGAACAAAACGATGAGCGCCGACACAATCTGGACGACAGGTCCCGAACCAAACAAATAGATCGACAGCTCAATGAAAATCTATCGGAAATTGATTTAGGGATCGGAAGATTGAAGAACTTAGCGCTCGGTTTGGGATCTGAAATAGAAATACAAAACCAATCTCTGGACCGAATCACTGGTAAAGCAGAGAGAGTTGAGGACACACTTCAACACCAAAACAGACAAATGAAGCGAATTCTGAAGAACTAATGTTTTCTAACTTTAGGCGAAAATGTGTTTTATTTTATAATATATTTACAATTATTACAAATACTTGTCATTAGTTTTAATTATAATTTTATTCAAATTATGCATTGAATCGAAAAAACTCAATAACTGTTTAATAATTCATAACTTTTTTATTCTCTGAAATCCTCTTTCAATTCTATTTATATTTAATTGTTTTCTTAATCAATGAATCGATTATTTTTCCGATAGATTTAGTTGTTTATCAAAAACTGTGGTTTAATTTTCATTTACAACAAAACAGTTTTAAAACTGATTGCAATATAAATTCAATTCAAATAAATAGTAATATAATATCGAATCTATTGTTGATTTAAAGGAAAGTCTGTTTTATATCTCTAAATGTGAGCTCATTTTTCTGCAATCAATCAATTATTTGTGGATTTGTTACAAATTTTGTCGTATAAGACATTAGGAATACCACAAACTTTAAACTATACCCTTAGTTAGGGGTCAATAACGGTAGGCCTAATCTATTCCATACTATTATTACAGTAATAAATACATAATTAAAGTCTGAATTATAAATATTCAATATTTAGAACTTTAGTTATAATTGATATCAGTTTTATTATTCATTACTAATGCTATGAAAAATAGTTATTTATTCACCCCTTTATAGTCACTATAATAGTTAATAAAAAACAAAAAATA
>JAQIYF010000385.1:0-10330 GCA_034700865.1 Oribatida sp. Gr-Ori-00025
AAAATTATTATTCGTTAGAATCCATATATTATTATTGCAATAATATTGCTGTAAATGAGCTTTGATTCGGAATTAAACAATATTTAATGCATTATATAATTAAAGATTACAAAGAGAGAGAACAATAATCATTAAATGATGTCTAAAGTAATCCAATTTTATTTGAGAAAAAAAATGATGAATTATTTGTTAAATACTATTAAATTTCAATCTATCTTACGATTGATTGAAAAGTGACAACAATTATGAATAGAAACCCAAATAAAGCGTTCAAATGAAGAGAATTTAATTATTTATAACTTTTGTATATCAATCCTAAGAAAGTAGATATTAATCGGAATATAATGTATTCAATACTAAGAATAGACTATTTGAATATAGACTATAAATGTTTTGAATGAGAATTCTTGATATAATATGAGTTCTAAAAGTGTGTGTAATTCAAAAAGTATTCTAAACATTGACAGGAAATTGAATTGTTTTTGAGTTAAGTTTTATAAATATTTTTTCCTGCGATATATCAAACAAAGGGAGAGTATATCAGAAGTTCCGATCAATTGCTGAAAACAGTTATTCTTTGCAATTATGGGTGAAATTGATTTAATCGGCAATTTTTAGTATCAGAATTCAAATACATATCTCCCGAACCAAATAGACCTCTAATTATAATAATAATTAATTCGAGATATGATTCATATAAAAAATATTATCGTTTATATGATTTAAGGGAACGAACAGTTCGTTACAACCGGTCTGTTATGTGAACCGTCTGTTTACAAGTCATTCAACTGAAGTAGGAGTCGGAGAGAGAATATTCACTTCAGATTAGAGAAACATATTTCGGGCAAAAATTATCATTTTATTTAAATATTTTCAGAAATAAAAGCATTAGAATTGAAATTTGAAGCCATTCTAAGATTTAAGACTTCTTACAACTGATTCTAAATTAAGATTTTTTTTTAGTAAAAGGAAATGTTTTTTAAAAGCAAAAGATTAAAACTTAAGTAAATTAAGTAAAAGAAAATTCTTTAAATAAATTGCTTTAACATTGAATACAGATTTGTTGGGACAGTAATAGACATTAGGAATGCCCACAGAAGGGGGGTTAGCAATAATAACCCCTGGATTTTAAAACCTTATAAAATACTATTCGGTTTGGGGTACAAAATACCTAAACCCCTCTTAAAGGTAGTCCACAGCCATACTATAAAAAAGTCTGAATATTCTGCTGAAAAAATAATTGCATTTAAAAAAAACTCTATTTTTATAGTATATTTCTATGTATTAATATTTCAATAAAAGTTTTATTTATTGTATTTTTGAATTTTATGTGAATATGAGGAACAAATTTTCCTCACAATAAAGAAAAGTTGTTGTGTTATCCTCTGGTATTTTGAATAATAAAATGAGTCATTTTCTATGTCTGTGCCCTCTCCCTGGCCATCACAGGATAGGCACTAATAATAAAAAGTCAGTTATATTTATAATTGCTTTGAGAATCAGTTCCAAAAGGCATTTGTTTCGTAATCATATATTTTCGTCTAAAAACTCTCTTCAATTAGTTTTAGTCAAAGAATATGTTTTCCCATCGTTTCAAGTGTTGAAAAACAATGGATAAAAATGTAAGGATTGAGTGAAATATAATATTATAAACGCCAGACCCCACCAGACAATTGACCCGAACCTGTCATTTAATATTAGAATTTCAAACAAAAATTTTTTAGAATTCATTCAAGTGTTAGATAAATATGAAAATAGTGTTCCTCTCGATTGGGAATCAATTGGATTCAAGTTTTTGATTCTTTGCGCAAACTTTTTAAGTCAAGGACAGCACCGGTTCTAGTGTTGGGATTCGCTCTTTAGAGTCAACTCTTTTCAGGCTCTCAAGTGATAGCCTGTGCGGGAGAGGGAGAGAGAAAGACAGAGGAGTTGTTGTACTGATAGGTAGTGATGGGACGACAATATGCTCTCCCTTTCAGATGAATATTTCGTTAGAAGTTTTTGTGGCAAAGAATGAAAACATTTTGAGTGAATGTGAACTTCTTTTTCCTCACATTTGGCTCTTCGCCCGGTCTCTGCATTTTTAAATAGTTCTCAAATGTGAACAATATTTTGCAAATTATATACAAGTCTTAACCCAAGAGTGGATTCATCTCTCAAACAAAGTAACTGATCTGAAGACTGAAGACTTTACACCAAAACCACAACCAATCAAATCATTATATATTCCAATGTTGTGTTGAGGACTCCTTTGCGCCGATTGTTTCAAAAAATAAAAACTTTTATTTTTTGCTTATTTTATAGCATTAATGCAATTCATTCATCGATTCGCTTATATTTTATATTAATATTTATTTTTTATTATTAAACTTCGAATGAGTTTTGCTTTTAATGATAGTTAATATCAAAAAATGATTATTATATTCAGTGATAAAACTTTTTAATGAATTGTGTTTTCATTTTATGTTTTTATAATATTTGCTAATATATAGCGAATTCTGAGTAAAATAGGAAACAAAGAGTCGTTTTGTTATAATTATCGTTAATTTCTAATTACATTATATTCTAAGTTAAACTCAATTTGAGTTCTAATGAATTGGTGATAATTATTAGTAAAGTTATTAAAAAAACTACCGGCGCTTTAGTTCCGCTAACATATAAAGTGAGTATTCATTTGAATATAATTTTTATTTCGCTTTTTTTGCATTTTATATTCAATGCATAAAATTGGGGATAAAATTGTTGTTTGACTTAAGACTAGTCGCGAGACAATTGTGAGCACTGTTTGAGATTTTGATTTATTATTTCAATTCTTATTTATTCTAAATTTCTGAAAGAAGTGCTAAAAATTACTTCAAAAAGCGATTAACGATTGGAGAAAAATATTTTTTATTTGTATTTTTTTCCTTTGGGTTCCAATGTCTTCCTCAACCATTCGCCCACTTCTTAATCATCTTTGAAAACATAATAAAAGTTTATTTTCGAGTCTATGAGTGATGTTATTTCACAAGTGTTTGAATCCATTTCTTTGATACAAATCGATAAAAACTCATTTGATTTCCAATACGTTTAGTGAGTGACGAGAAAATTCATATAACTTAACAAAAACTAATCTAATTATTATATCTTATATTCAATATTATTGACGAACTTTAGTATTTATTTTACTTAACTTTATAGTAATCTAAATATGTTTTGCAATGACTTATAAGAGTCGACATATATATTACCTCCTCTTTACCTGTTATCTCAAAATCTTTATCGAAAAAAAGTCATTTAAATAATTGAGAAATTGTCGTAAAGTTTGCTATAATCAGGGAATTGATTCAAATTATTGCTTAATTTTCATTTTGAGGTGCGTTTAGAACATTTCAAAAAACTTTTTACTTTAGGGAAAATTCGAGAAAAAGTTTCTATAATGGGATGATTTCATGGTTTTCCAGATGATTACTAATGATTGCCTTTTAGGGCCTTCTCTTCATTTATATAATTGTTGAGGAATTAGAATCGCTTCCAAACGAAGCATTTTTTAATTTTTATTTAATCGGATATTCAGTTGTTTTTATTGTAGGACTCAATCATTTTATATAGATTTGGGACAAACTTTAATTGCCATTCATTTTCCAAATTTAATCTATTTTCCGGACTAAAGCGCAGGTGTTTTTCCAAATGATTACTATTATTGAAAAAATATCAGAAATACTAACAATAATTAAAAATGAGTTTTCGTTTTTATTTAATAAAATTAATTACTTTTATTCAGAATGTAATTAATTGCCAATAAAAACATTTGTTTTATTGTATTTTATAAGACTATTGCAAACAATTTCTATTATCTAAATAATTGTTATACATATTTGGGTATAAAATATATAAATCTATTATCAATTAAAAGTGAAATCATTATAAAGATATTTATGATTTTTTGGTCGTATCTTTCAAAGTATTTTATTATAAGATTCAAAACAATTAGATCTGATTTGAAGCCCGAAAATAGTTTTCACTAAAAGTTTTTATAATAGGAATAAAGAAATAAAAGTTTATCAAAGAATTTGTTAAAATGCGATAAAATATTGAGCTCTCGACTCAACACTTGTCTCAAAGCAACTGATTTTTCTTATCTTTTTTCTAAAATTATAATTCATTTCTCTTAGAATTTCTCCATTAATTGTTAACCAAAAGGACGACTGAAATATGGATAAAATTTTAATGCGAATGGAAAGTGTATTACACGCCAGGGATACGGTCGGCGTCGAAGACTTCATTCTTCTGGAGAACTTCACTGATCAGAACGCTTTCAGTGATAATCTTAAGAAGCGTTTCAAAGAAAATCTGATTTATGTGAGTCTGAACTCAATATTTTTGTTTTTCTTTGGCTTTAAATAAATATTTATATTTTCAATGATTGGTCTGATTTTGGCAGACATTTATCGGACAAGTTTTGGTTTCAGTTAATCCCTACAAGAATTTGAATATATATTCAAATGAAATCATAGAAAACTATAGAAATGTTAATCTCTATGAACTGCCGCCTCATATGTAAGTGAAGACCTATTTTCTAAAAAACTATTTCATAATCCCTAAGAATTAATATTTAGAGAAATATTAATTTGAATTTCAAAATAATTGTCATTCAGTTTTGCAATTTCTGACGTCTCTTATCGTCTTATGCGAGAGGAATGTCGCGATCAATGCATTCTGATATCAGGCGAAAGCGGGTCCGGAAAGACCGAGGCGTCCAAAAAGATTCTGCAATACTTGGCCGCCGCCAGTCATCACAACCCAACTGTTGAATCAGTTAAAGACAAACTTCTTCTCTCGAACCCAGTTCTGGAAGCGTTTGGAAACGCAAAGACCAATCGCAATGACAACTCGAGTCGATTTGGAAAATATATGGACATTGAGTTCGATTACATGGGATCTCCATTGGGAGGACATATCAATAATTATCTGTTAGAGAAGTCACGAGTTATTCACCAAAACAAAGGCGAAAGAAATTTCCATATATTCTATCAGTTGGTCAACGGAGCCGATGAACAGACTCTAACGGATCTGTTCCTAAGACGTGACTCTCAATCGTATTTCTATCTAAATCAAGGGGACAGTCAAGAGATCACTGGAATCGATGACTTGACTCAGTTTAATGTCGTGAAGAATGCATTTAAAGTATTCGACTTTGGAGTGACTGAAGAACAGACTATACTATCAATCGTTGCATCCGTTCTTCATATGGGAAATACAGGTTTTTATGAAGAGAACGGAGAAGCGACTATAGCTCAATACAAGACTGTGTCATATATTTGCAAACTATTGCAATGCGATGAAGAGCTCCTAAAACAAGCCTTTATTAATCGGACAATTGAGGCCAGGAATGAGTCGGTCACCACTCCATTGACCAGAGATCAGGCCATCTATGCGAGGGATGCGTTGGCCAAAGCGGTCTACGAACGCCTGTTCTCGTGGTTAGTCAACAAATTGAACGCTTCGCTCGAAAACAAGAACAATAAAACTCGAAAGACATTAATGGGTTTGTTAGACATCTATGGATTTGAGATCTTTGAGAAGAATAGTTTCGAACAGTTTTGCATTAATTACTGCAATGAAAAACTTCAACAACTCTTCATTGAACTGACACTGAAGTCAGAACAGGAAGAGTATCGAAGGGAAGAGATTGAGGTGAGAGTGAAGTCAACCAAAACTATTAATTTATAACTTTTTAATAATCAACTAAACGATCCGTTTTTTAATGTCCAAAAAAAGTGGGAACCGGTTGAGTACTTCAATAACCGCATTATATGTGATCTCATTGAGGAACGACACAAAGGAATGATTGCACTCTTGGGTTAGATTACAATATAATCATTGTTCAGAACCACTGATTCATAACTGATCCGAATTATTATTCCTTTTTTTACTCCTTTTCACAGATGAAGAATGTCTGAGACCTGGAGATGCGAGTGATGAGACATTTTTAGCTAAATTAGAGCTCAATGTTGGCACTCATCCCCACTTCTGTACCCATAATATCGCTGACAATAAAACGAAAAAAATTATTGAAAGAAATGTAAGTCTCTATTAATATATCCATTGATTTATTATCTGACAAATGGTTTCATTCAAAAGCAATTCCGTTTAAGTCATTACGCGGGAGAAGTCGTCTATAATATCGAAGGCTTTTTGGATAAAAACAATGATTTGCTTTACAGGGATCTCAAGAGAGCAATGACTTCATCCAAGAATCCGATTATACAACAGGTGTTCCCCGAAAATGAGATCAATAGTAAGAAAAGGCCGACGACTGCCGGAACACAATTCAAGAATAGTTTGGCACAACTGATGACAGCGTTGCAGTCGAAAGAGCCCTGGTACATCAGGTGCATTAAACCCAATGACCATAAAATGGCCAACAATTTCGATGATAAAGTGGTTAACCATCAGATTAAGTACTTGGGTCTTATGGAGAACCTAAGAGTCAGAAGGGCTGGATTTGCGTACCGACGCGCTTATGAGACTTTCCTTAATCGGTACAAATCCTTGTGTCCACAAACGTGGCCTCATTATGACGGAAGTGCTAAAGAAGGGGTTCAGGTATTAGTCAATTACCTGGACTACCAATCAGATGAATACCGAATGGGAAAAACGAAATTATTTATAAGATTTCCCCGAACTTTGTTCGATACGGAGGACGCCTTCCAGAGAAGGAAACACGAATTGGCGGCTCTTATTCAGGCGCAGGTCAAGGGTCGACAACAGAGGAAACGCTATGAAAGAATGAGAAGCGCTGTAACCCTTATCGCCAGTTACTGGAGACGTCACGTAGCCATACAATTGTTAGCCAGAAGACGAATGGCCGCACATGTCATCCGAACTTTTGTTAAGGGATTTATTACTCGCAATGAACCCGAAAATGATTGCAATCGAGCTGTAAGTCATGCGTTAAACTAATCAATCGTTTAATGAAAATAATTATTCAAATGATAATTAGTTCGTCAAAAACGTAAGGGCGGAATGGCTGAGACGACTGGCCAAACAATTGCCGAAATCAGTTTTGGACAAGTCGTGGCCCAATTCACCGAAATGTTGTCAAGAAGTGAGTTATAAAATACTTTGTTTTTCAACGAAATGTTTACTAAATTATTATCGAAACAGACTTCAGGTCTTCTTCAGAAACTACACCAGAGATGGCTCGTCAGGAAATACATTAGAGCTCTCAGTTCGGAGAGAAAACGACTGATGAATGAGAAAGTGGTGGCCGAAGAGCTCTTCCGAAACAAGAAAGCGAGCTATCCTTCCAGTATCGCCCACTTCTTCAGAGACACTCGACTCAGTATTTCATAAATAAATACAAAATTTCGTCACTTTTTACAAATATTTAAATTGTTTTCAGACAATGAATTGGAAACACAACTGAATATATTTCAGATGAAATACAAGAGAAGTGATGAAGAGATCACTTATCGACTACCGGTTGTAAAGTTCGATCGACACGGATATAAGCAGAGGTCGCGAATCCTTTTGCTGACCAATTCTGCCATTTATTTGCTCAATGAGAAGGATATGAAACCGAAACACAGACTTCCCTTCAAATCCATTGTCGAGATAGTGACCACCAATCTGTCCGACGGATTCATTATAATCAGAATTCCTGTGGAACTAAAAGAGGATAAAGTATACCATTCATGAAGATTATTATCTAATCAATAGATTCACTAATAATCGCATTTTTCAATTAAAGGGTGATTTACTCCTGGACTGCGGTCAGCATCTGATCGAAGCGGTCACTAAAATAATGATTTTGATTAAAGATAACGAAAAACTCAATATCGCAGACAATGGAAGGTATTATTCACACAATAATTGATTCATTGAAATGAAAGTTAACTTCAATTCTAATTATATTTGTATCCAAAGTATAACTCATTCTGCGGTCGACGGAAAAGTTGGAGAAATTTCGTTCAGTAAAGGACATCAAAACGAGATAATCAAACGAAAAGATGGAGGCCTTCAAGTCGTATGTCATCCCCAAAGACATCAAACTTTCATTTAAACTAATTTTAAATCTGTTTCTAATTTTCTATAGAATTCTGTTTCGCCGTAAAAGTTCTAGTCTTCAGAAGAGTTGTCAGAGAAGTGCCAAAAGTACTGAATATTTTCAACAAAAAAACATTTAATACATTCCAACAGTGATATCAACAAAGACTTAATTTTTATTAAAATTAAAAAACTATTTAATGATTATTAGAATATATTTACATAAAGTTTGCCATAAATTAAATAAAATATAATTTAACGCAAATAGTAGTCTATTATCGTTGAAAAGGCAGCGAAACCTGCGGCGCCTAAAACACCACCTTTTAGTCCGGCTGTCAATCAAATGATATCTTAGAAAATGGGTAATCAAGTGATGGAAACAATACCTCTCAAACCAATGAGTCCGCCGGTGACCCCTCCGGCCATTGTTCCGTTCTTCCAATCAGTCTTTCCTCTGTACTGGTCGTCAAAAACAAATCATTTCATAAGAAATACTGTTTTTGTTTGAAAATTATCTTTAAATGAAATACCGATTCAATGGTACACTCGATGGCGGCGAACATCGCCCCCAAAATGGCAAAGTTCTTGGCGTAAGACATAGTCTTCACTTTCATATCTTTGAGGACTTGTTTAACACTTTGCGTCTCCTGTTGTGTCACATCGGGTCCAACACTTGCTGTGAAGAGACCGATAGCGGCGCCCAAACCAAAGCCCATAACACATGAAAGACTTGTTTTGAAGGCACAGCTCTCTATCGCCCTCTCAATCATCTTCTCGTCATTTGTTTTGATTGACTGACCGCCTAATGTCAACGGAATCAACACATTATCTCTTCGTCTTCGGTTCGGACCAATCAATGCATCCCTTAATTCACTGAAAAGTATTACTTTCTCTTCACCCGAATCACCAGAATTTGGATTCAAATTGTCGGTCATTTTATTCATCTAATGGTTAATGTCTTGAGAAAGTGATGGAAGTGTTTGCGAAGAGTTCTTAAGAAGTGCTAAAAACAATGAGAAGTCTTTGAAAATGTGTTTTTAAATCACATGACAAGTGATGTCTTGCAGTGAAGACCAATCCATAGATGGAGTGATTGGTATCGGAATCGATGGAAACGCTGTGTTCTATGAATTGCTATATAAAGAGTGGATTCTATTCTTCAGCCAATAGTAGTGTTGAGTCTATTCTTCAGTGAAGAGCTTCGACTCTAATTCGTGATCCCATTCCCTAACCATTCCTAACGATTGGATGTATTGTTGAATGTTTTGATTGCATTGAATGTGAAGCCAATGACAATCACATGGCGTTCAACACATCATTACATTTACACTAATATTAAATCAATTTATTAATAGATTTAAGTGTTTAGAGAATCCCAACAATTGTTTCAATCCTTTCATTTGAAAACAACACTTGTTTTCTATAATTGGGTTAGTCTTCGGATCAGAAACCGAACCATCCGTTCAGACCATGAGTCCAGAGCAGGAAAAGAAGGACAGAATCGTCTATAAGCTGGTCCTCACCGGCGGTAAGGCTTTTCAATCATTTAATTCTAGATTTTTTTTTATCAATTCTCACATATTTTTCATAAATATGTTTTTAAAAACTAATGAATGAATTGATTGAATGGTTGTTTGGTTTGTATGGTTAGGTCCGTGCAGTGGTAAGACCTCAGGACAGGCCAGACTCTGCACATTCTTCGAGAATATCGGTTGGAAAGTAAGTCTCATTTTTATTACTATTTATTAATTATTCAATACTTTTGTCAAAGAATTGTTGTTTTTCTCCAAAAAAATTGTCGTCTCATCAGATCTGTAGTCGAGGGTCAGAATTGAATTAAAAACAAGGAATCAATTCATTTCTCTGAATATTATTCCCACTTTTGTTGTAAATGTTATTTAAATTATCTTAAATGACATGTATTTTAATAACATTTAGTATTTTTGCCAAACTCTCGCTTCGCTTGTATTGTGGAAATTGTTAGGAATTTATTGCAATTTAAAAGAATATTGTGATTGAGTGCAGAATATCAGTCAAAAAATGACCGGTTTATTGAAATTCTTATAAAATATCATTATATTATCCTTTATGTTCAGAACAATTCATATGATATTCGGGGTTAAATTTTATGTAATTTAATACAATTTCAACTAATGTTTGCGATCTTTCACTTGAGATGTGGATTAAATTAAACACCAATTGAGTAGAGACTCATTAATTATGTAATATTTCATACATTATATCAAATGAATTGCTATTTCAGACCAATTTTCGTGATAGACATCTATTTTATTTTATT
>JAQIYF010000386.1:0-10316 GCA_034700865.1 Oribatida sp. Gr-Ori-00025
GCATATTATTTAGAAAAGAATTAATTTATTCAAAACAATCTTTTTTTCTGCATTTCATTTTAATTTCAATTAATTTCAATCTACATATACTGTACTACAGTATAAGTGTGTCCATCACTCACAAGAATAGTGACCCCGATCTCCATCTCATCCCATAATTTCAGGTCTAAAATACAAAAGATTAATAGTTTGGATAAAAAATACATTTTTTGCGGAACTTTTTTTTGTAAAGCAAAGATTTTTTTGTTGTGTAATTGAAATAAAAGTTTTTATTCATTTGTAAAACATTATTAGAGAAGAAAAAAGAGATTAGTTTTTGAAAAAACACCGGAAAATATAGCTTTAAATCCATTTTTTTTCTTTCTTGAATTTTTTCAAATCGGGAATAATTGAGTTTAAATGAGTTGTTGTAATGAATTATAATTTGAATATTTTGTTGCATTTATTTTCTTTAAAAAAAGACTTTAATCTCTATTAATAGTATTCAGTGAACTCACGCAACACCTCATTAATGGCTGATTTGAGACTAAAATTAATTTCTCTTTTAGAGAACATATATATTAAATAGTAATTTGTTGTCAAGTCTTAAGAAAATTAGATTTTAGTTAAGATTATTATTAGTTTAGAGTTTCAATTATATGTGATTTAGGAATAAAGCGAATAAAAAACCCCTTAGAACTGAACTAACGGTTCGGTTCTTCTCCTTTTCCACTCTTTGCCTAATCATCAGAAACTGGTTTCACGTCTTTTGAATTCTCGAAGAAGTTATTCAGTTATTGATTAAAAACTAATTTACTTTTTTTATGAGTGTTTGCTCTAAAATAAATACTGTATTTCTCAGGCATTTTAAAACCGATTGAAAAGATTATTCAATGCATTGAAAGCATACATACAATGAGTTTTAAATGTCTTTTATCTAAATTTAAAGCTCTGGTTGTGAGGAGTTTTATACCGGAGGACAGGAACACAACCCTTAGATAATAGGGTCATAAAAGATATCTTAAATTTAGAGGTAATGGGCATTAATGGGCTCTTTCTATGAATTATTTTTTAGAAAACATTTTATGCTTTTCTTTATTCTTGATGTGATATCAGATTAATTCTGGTCAGACACGTGTCGATCCCTTTATGACTGACTGACTATTCATTCGTTTGTAGAGATAATTAAAATCAATAGAAATGCCCAAAACTATGGCTTCAAATATCGGAGGATTTAAAATAAATGTTTGTTTGAAATAAATTTTTACTATAGTTTTATAGAATATGTGCTCAAGAAATGAATAATCAATTGTTTTATTATTTAAATGAATGCAATTTTGCTAATAATTAAAATAAATAAGAAAATTAAATATTCGTTAAATAATTCAGAATTATTATTGTTTTATAGACGGAATTAGAATATTTTCTTTAGTTAATTGCACTAACATTTCATAAATAAAATAAAATAAATATTGTTTAACACGAAATCCTGACTATAATTACTGTTTTTCAATATCTTTTAAAAAATAATATAAAAAACAGTGCAATAAATGAGTCGTTTAATGAAAATAAAATAATTGTTATTTGATTCGCGATTATAGTCTCGAAAAAATGAATTCATTTTATTAGTGCATTCATTGCTAAAGACAGCAAAATAAGTGACAAACAGTTTCCTGAAAAACAAATCTTTATCTGAAATGAATTTATTAAACAATTGTTATAATTAGTGGTAATTATAAGCCTTTGTCGAACCAGCCCTAAGATAGGTTGTGCCCAATAGACCCGAACCCGTAGGTCAACAGCCATAAGCTGTCTATCTTGAAGACAGTCCAGAAAAAAAAAATTAAATTACAATTTAATGTTTAGACACTTTGTCTGAGAATATACTTCAAAACCGAAACTGAATCCCGGGTTCATTAATCAGAAGCTCATTGAGCCGAAGGCCTAAACCCAACAAATTCTGGATTATATTTATCACTATATTTATAATTGTTATACGGATTCACAGATTAGTTCAAATTATTTATTTGATATTTCGATTGAAAAATCATATGAAAATGATATGAATTATCCGTTATTTGAGTGCAAAATGAATCGATTCTATTGTTTATCACAAAAAAAGATTTGATTGAATGACATAAGACTCTAAGGAATCACTGAATTATCAGCGCATTTAAGACATGGGATTAGAAATTAATTCTTAATATAAATTCTTTAATTCTACATATTTTTCATTAATATATTAAATAAAAAAATTAAAATATAAATGTTTTCATTCAAAACAAATAATTAAATTCTGGATATTTTTAGGGATATTTCCAGAAAATATGGTCTCAAATAGAATAAAAGAAATGAATTTTTTTATAACTTATTTCTTAGTAATAAAAGTTTGTTTTATCAATATTTCTATAAATCATTTGACAGGAAAAGGCACTTTCAGTGATATTCATAATAAAATTTTATAACTTATATAATATATAATATAATTCGATAAGAATTTGTTTACTTTAAATACTCCTCAAAAAATTTATAATGAAGTAAAAAAATGTTAAAATTTTTCACATTTTTTCCAAAGTTTGAGCTCTTAGTTCAGAAATATTTGTCTACTCTTTTGGGATCTTTAATGGGATCTAATTTTTGCTGTAATTGAGTATATCCTGTGATATAAGAGTGGAGTAAAAAAAAAGTTAAGGCAATCAATCATTTTGTTAAACAAATAATAACTTTAGTATAACTAAGAAACAGAGAAAAAAAACTGAATTCAAAAAATATTTTTATCGACTAATCATATCATAAAACAGATTATAGAATGGAATTAGGATTTCCGATAAAAACAAAGCTCTGGAAAAGTTTCAGAAAATTCTTTCCAAAACATTAATTACTTTTTTAATATAAGTTTATATAATATAACACTTTTGAGCCATTGCTTATGTTATTAGACCAATAGAATGGTTCTGGTCATATTCTATGGATATATTTAATATATATTCTAATCAATTATTAAAGTATCCAGAACAAAAAAATGTTGATCATATTATTTGCAATCAGATTGAAATGCATTTATAAGTTAATAACATTGTTTGGAGTGCTTAACAATAATAGTCATAATTATTGCAAAACTAATTAATTGAAACGAAGAAAAAAATGATATCTTATTTATAAAAATGTTTGTCTCAATCAGGAACTGGTCTTTTGTGATAAAAAGAATATTTTATTTGTATTTTTATTAAAGATTGCATTTTATCTGTGAATTTAAAAGTGGAGCAAAACAAGAGTTAAATTCCAATTAAGAGTTTATTTTTAAACATTTCAACATTTGATAATTGATTTATAAAGAACTCGATTATGAATTTATTTGCTTTTTTAGTAGAATTATTAGATATAAACAGAACTGATAGGACTTTGGTTGAATGGCACATGTTTTGACCATGCTAACAAATCTATAGATTACTATTTTATCGCTTATTTGTATAAATAAAAAGCATTAAAATATTATTTAATCACTTCATTGATAGCATTGTTTGATAAAAGAGAATCCTATTTAGGAAATGATTTCAATTAAATAATAGACTTTTCAATAGAATTTCAATCTTTTTTCAATAGAAATCAAATCAATAACCAAAAAATATTTGTGATTTGATTAATGAAAATATCACTTAAAATATATTTTAAATTAATTTAAAAATTTAGAGAATATATTGATTTTGTAATTACTTAACTCGAAGCGGAATTATTTGATTAATAGTTTGTTTATTCTTCTATTGAATAAAAATTCTTGTTTTGAAAACTAATAGTGTTTTTTAATTTATTTATTTAATATCTATTGATATTTTAAAAGAAAACTTAATGTTAAACATAAAAGATATTAAAAAGTTTTATCACATTTTTATGATTAGTTTGTCATAACGTTCTAAATAATAAGTTTATGTAATATTGAATTTGTTTCATATGAATGACAGAGCGTTTGATTGAAAACTAAAAATAGGTTTTATTTTTTATTTTTTTTAATTAAGACATTGATTAGTGTTTTGGCAAAAGAATAATATTTTTTAATTTATATGAAAAAAGGTTTTTTCCAATTTAATGACAAAACAAAATAATCTAAAGTAAAGTCTAATTTCCAATAATCAGGGAATTCTATGACACTGTTTGATGTCGTCTTTGATGACAATGACTGATATTAAGACTCTTAAGAGTAATACCACTGTTATTGTCAGTTATGGTGAACGGTCTTGAACTGAGAACTGATCTATCGGTGCATTACTAGACATTAAAAAAAATTGTATAAATGTTATGATTTGTGTCTCAAAAATCGTCAAATAAATAGCAATTTTTTTTAATCATTGCTTACAATTGGATGACATTTGATATTATAGTCTAAAGGGTTTGATAACACTTTTTATTCTTCATTGACTGTCAATCTGTTTATAATTAAGATATCCTTTAGATAAATGTCAACAAATTTTTTTAAACAAAAATAATTCTTAAAACTTATATAAACTTTAGTTTCAGTGTCTTATTGAGGAACTGATGAATTCAAACGAAGCAAAAAGTTTTATATTTCTGCCAAATCTGTTAAAAATTCATTAAACCCTAAGATAAGAGCAATTAATTAACTTTTTTCAACGGAAAAAAATATTTTTGTTTTGAAATAAAGAAATTATATTTTGTAAAACATTTTTAATCGATTAGGTTTTGTCAATCAATTTAATGAATAAATAATTCCCAAAAACTTTCTTTTATTAACAATTTCTTTATAATTATTTATTTATTAACAAATGACTGAATGCTATCCTCTTTTAAATCTCGTTTTGAAAAATCATTTTCTAAACTTTAGGTTCAATTCTGTTTAGTTTTGGAAACATTTGAATAAATACTTTAAAAATAGTATTGAAAGCAATGTTTTCAGTCATTCATTCGCCTAACCATTGGAAGTGGGTTTTGATTTATAACATTATTCTTGAATTATGTCATAATTTTAGCGATAAATCATTCAAATTCTTGTCATAAGACATGAAAGAAAATAATTTCTGGATTATTGAAAGTTATTTTTTTCAAAAGTGTAGATAATTTTTAAAATATATGTTTTTATTTATGATTAACAGCAGAACAGAACTCATTTGCCATTCAATTATTGATTGTGTTTATGAATACAAGAAAATATAATTTAGAAAAATATTTCTCAATAATATTGAGAATTAATTTATGATAAATAGTGATTAGTCTGTAATGAATTGAATACAGATTTTGATGATTGGAATAGTTTATGTAAATTCAATGCCAATCCGTTGCAAAATATCATCACTTTTTTGTGATAAACATCGATCTCTTTGAATAATTGAAAATTTAATGAATTATTGTTAATATCGTTAATACTATTAGTTATCAGTTATTTTTTCACCAAATCTAAGCCACTAATCAATTACTCGTTAACCTGTTATATGTGTTTTTGGAATTTCATCCAAAATATTAAACAATTATTGGTTTCAGGGCTAAACTCTTACAATAATTATTGAATACATGTTAACAATACTTATTCAATAAAATTGTTTTTTATTCCAAAATCTGACTTTTAATACACAATTGAAAACCCATATTATGGTATGATTTTTCACATAATTATAATACAATTCCTTGAACTAAATCTCTGTCTTTTCTCAAACACAAAGGGTATATCAAAAGTGCAAAACAAATGACAATTAAAATAAGAAAAAAAAGTGGTAATTATTTTCCATTCAAATCCAGAGAACTTTTGGATAATGTTTTTGGCAAAAACTTCTTATAAATTATTGATTGTATATTGAATTTGAATTAAATTCAATAAAAATATCTTTACATTACATGTGTTTCACAATATCTGTAATCAGAATATAATAGAATAGCATTAGAATTATTGTATGTTTTCGCCAATTATGCAAATTATATGCAATAATATTATTTAATATATTGTTTGCGATATTTAGATAAGATTTTATGATTTATTTCTTTCATTTTTGGCTATTATTCAACAGAATCTCTCAATGAGTGGAAGAAAAGTTTTGATAAACAGTGAGATAACTATAATTTTGTTGAAAAGTCTAATAATAATTATTGTAATTCTTCTCATTTACAGCAAATTTTTATTCAAACATAAGAATCAATATTTTTTACAGTAATATGTTTTTTAAATACATTTCGATTGCAAAATATAACACAAGAATTATTAATATATACGAAAAATGATAGCAATGTTTATAATGTCAGTAAAAGTGAGCTTTCATTCAGTGATTCTTTGATTCCAATTTTGGACCTGTTTTTCAATAATAATAATCAGATAATTGTAAACCATTTTCTATAACAGTCGCTAATAAATAATTTGTTTTTTATTGTTTAGTAATTTCAATAAAATTTGAATAATTGATGAGATTTTATACAATAAGAGTCTTATTTATAGATTTTTGTTAAAACTTCAATCAATCAAATCCTATGTTATTTACAATGAGTTATAAAATATTTAATTAGATTTCATTTCAATTGTTATTTATTTTTATACATTTGTTTCGATGAACTGTTGCCGAAGACATCAGATTCTTATTCTGAATAATAATAATTGATTTTTTTTTAATGATTTAACACTATTTTAGCAAATATTTACTGAAATTGAAAAATAATTTTCTTTGTGAGTAAAAAGTATTTTTAAGCGAATTTTAAAGCAAATTATTGTTAATATTTTTGGCAATTTTTAGTGTAAAACGATTTAAAGATTTAGTAAGAAATGAAAATTTGTAGCAAAAAAATGTAAAGGGAATGGAAGGGAAGGTAAGGGAAAGTAAGGTAAGGAAAGGTAAGGGTAGGTAAAGGAAAGGAAGGGAAGGGGTGTTTCAAACAGTCCAGACATAGTTAAAGAGTTGGTTCCTCTGCCAGAATAGGCAGCGATCACTTTGAATGTAATCTTTTATTAAAATCGATGTCTTATTTGTTAACCGATTATTCAATTCAATGAACTGTTGGGGAAAGGGTTTGCCTAACGATAGTGTCGGTCCTGATCTCAATTGTCTGACTGTCTTCTCTTCAATAGTAGTGTTGTTTGTGATGGTTATGATGTCTGCGGTTTGGCTAACATTATCTTTGATATTGTTATAGAAGTTTTGATTTATGTTTGAATTATTAACAAATGATTGAACTAATTGTTGAATTGAATCCCGAATAGAAAAGTCTTCTTTTGTCGGATTCCTAATAAATGACTCGATTTCGTCGAAATAAGAGATGATATCAATTAAATGGAAAGAATAAGTGGAGGGATAGCCGTAAACCCGAACCTAAACAACCAATTGAAGGCAAAGAACAAGAAATCCATTAATTAATTAATTGTTGAAAAACATAATTTCAAATAACAAACCGGTTCTGAAAGTCTTGAATTAAAAATATAGCGATATATCGACGAATTGTTTGACTTTTGGGCCAAATTGAGTGCCAAATAATTGTTAGGACAGACTTGTCTCAGATCTGAGACCATATTTATGTATTGAATGGCAGGTGTCGTCTCATTGCCGTCTTCTACCGGTGCGTACAATTGCAATGACATCCTCGAGATATTGAATCCAAACGAATCCAAACTAGTGGTCACATACTTAGTATAGTCTCTCCACTGCCAACTGTCCAGATCTCTGGGTCCGGGCCAGAACTCAATGGCCTGCGATGTCGAACCGATCAGCACTGGGCTATCGATTTCTGATGAGTCGAATGGAAAGGAATCCCTAACGTATTTGTCTGAAGAAATTAAACAAAAATCAAAAACAATTCACAAATTATTATAATTAACTAAATAATTGGTTTTTATCTTAGAATAAATGATTAATTGCTTTATATTTTAGGATATTTTTACAAAAAAAGGATTACAATTAGTGTTTCGATTAATTAATTCCTTAATTATATCAAAAATCTCCTAAACGTTGAATTCACTAATTGTCTGCAAATTCTGCAAAAATCAGTTCTCTATTTATCTTAATTAAGTGAAAACTCTTTTTCCACTTCCATAAGGAGTTTAGTCTATAATTTCATCAAAAATACCCTCTATTTTCAAATTAACTCATATTTTGGTTTTAGATGAAAATAAGTAATTAATTCAAATAATCAAATGATGTATTTATATAACGTTTAAGTGATTTAATTAATTTTAGATAAATTTTAAATTCTTTTATTAAGCCTTTAGTCGAATTGAATTTCAAAATAATATCCAATTTATCGAAGAATATATAAAATAATTCATCAATTCTTTAGGAATTCTCTGGAACTGATTAGAGCCTTGTTTTCTCTATTTGATAGCAAATAATCTCTTTTACCATCGATTATAATCAACTGTTCGCTCATTATTCCAAGAATAGGCAAATCGTTTTGATCATTGATGCGAAACGAGGGGTCATTTTTGCCCAAAAAGGCTTCAATAACTTGTTTACTGGAAAGTGATTTCAGACACTCTAAGGAATCACATCCGGAATGTTTGATAAAGTTTTTTCTGTTGTGTTTCGATGCCTCTGAAAACGAATGGTTCAGATATAGCGCTGGATTAATGAGCCAGGAATTAGAGTAGAGATGTCTCAGATCACTGTTGGTAATGATGGCCAGAATGAGTGCAGCGCCAGAATCGGGACCAAAAAGTGTCACTTTATTGGCATCGCCTCCGAAGGACTTTATATTCATTTGTATCCAATTGAGCGCAAGAATGACATCCATTAAACCAAAATTCGTCGAATTGTTCTCATTTTCAAACACATTATCTTTGGTCTCATTTATGTCTTTATTGATCAATAGATCCGAAGGCATAAAACCAAACGAATAGAGTCTGTAATTGAGACTAACGTAAACAGAATTCATATTCTTTGCCAACTTTCCACTCGGTCTGAGACCCGGCTGATGGCCAGAACCGAACTGAAGGAACCCTCCGTGAATCCAAACCATCACCGGTAGGTTCGCCTAAATATAGACAATAAGAGAGACAAAGACTTTGATTTATGTCTGAAATGTATGAAAACAAATAATACAATAAAACAAAATAAAAACAATTATTTATTTGTCGCCCAATTGACGACTAGATGTAAGGAAAGCCTACGTTTGGATCGATATTTGGTGTCCAAACGTTCAGATAAAGACAGTCCTCTTTGCCCTCAATCTGTTTGGTGTATGGGTTGACCTGAAAACACGGGGAACCGAATTTGATGGCATGTCTCTGACCATTGGACAGACAGTTGTTTGAATCATTAGTTAATGGCAATGGCGGTGACCATCTCCTGGTGCCCACGGGTGGTATAGCATATGGAATGCCCTAAAAATTTAATTGAAATCTTAAATTAATATTCTTTTATTGCTTTTTATTAATACCGATTGTAATAACGGATTAAAAACTCTATTATAATGTAAATAAAATTAAGGCTTAAAAGAATGAAAACTTTATTTAATGAAAATATTGTTAAATAATATTAAAAATAGAGATTAATTACGAGAAATGATTTTTATATTTCTTAAACCATTACTAAATTAAAAAGTTTTGAATAATAGCAAAGTTTTATTATACAAAATATATTATTATTGTTAAGCATTAAAAAAATAGTTTTTAAAAACATTTTTCAATTTTGATTCTCAACTCAAGCGAACAAAAAGAGAATGTTTTTGTAATAAATTTGGATTTTCTTTAATTAGTTTTTCCTTTCAAGACATTTATCAGAATTTAAAACCAGAAAAGAATTTCACTTTTAATCAAAGAATAAAATATTCTTTAAGTCTTTTAGTCAGTTAATCAAAAATAATAAATTAGATTAAGAATAATGTAATAAAATATCTGAATATTTCGTGTAATTATTCGATATAATAAAGTTAAAAATGCAATGAAATATTGTGACAGACTTTAAGACTTCAAAAAAGACTATTATTTTCTTTAATAAAAGACATTTTTATGGAGAAAATTATGAATTCCTTTAAGAGACAAAAATTAATTATTTATTCCGTTACCAAAAGAATAAATGTTTTGTATAAATAAGAAAACAATTATTTTTTTATTCACTATTTTATGAAAATATTTTTATTTAGAATTATATATATTTTTCTATTTAAGATATTATTTAATAAAAAGAAATTAAAATAAGTTTTAAAATCAATTTTCATATAAATTGTGATTTTATTGAACAAAAGAGCGATTCCTTATATATTTCCCGTTAATTCAAAGAAAATGTCGAAAAGTTTAGTAAAAAAAATTAAATAAATTTCTTTCGAAGAAATCTTTTCAAATAAACATTTTATTAGAAACACATTTCTATGGAAATTGATTGGAATTTATTTATAACTAAAATCATATATTTTTTTCT
>JAQIYF010000387.1:0-10316 GCA_034700865.1 Oribatida sp. Gr-Ori-00025
TACAGACTGTCCATTGGAGTACTCACATCTAAATTGATTACAAGGGAGCAATATTATTGGAAACTTGAAAGAGGGGGCGATCGGGGGCAAATAAAAAAATTAATCAAAAATAAATAATAAATGTAAAGATGATTCAGGTTGAACTAATTGTTCAATTATTTGAAATTTGAAACAATGGCGTCTACATATATAATACAATTCCTTATAGGATAGGGATTATTCGACTTATTATGCAAATGATCAGTCCCAAACAAGAAGAATCGACGATTTAAACAAGAATTCCGGAATAGTATCATTTTGTGTCGTCAAATCATTGGGGTGTAATTGATTTAACTAAATTTAAAATAATTTAATTTTTATAAAACAAAACAATTTAATTACGTCAACCAGGGCAAAGTATAAAAAGGGGATACAGGTGCACGGGTGGTCTATAAATGTGTTTTAATTTTTCTTACCGATTTTTTATATTTAAAGTTAACTATATTTAAAAACAATATATAATCACTCTTAGCTTTATTTTGCTTTCATTAAATAATAGTTAATTGATAAAATTAGGGAAATAATATCCATTTTTTAGATATTCAACTATTCTTATGCAAAATCCGTCGAAATAATTTATTTATTGTTTGAAACATGTAAGATTTTTAAACTAGAAAATTGAATAATTTGAGTAATACTCAAAACAAAAATTTTTAGATGACAACGTAGTGATCAGCGTTAAATTCTACATAAGATTCATATATAATATGGAATGGTTTTGGTAAAAAAATTTCAAATCTAAAAGTCGAATAACTCTCAAATTATTGGACTTAAAAATAAATGAATATCATATTCGTGATCAGCATCAGATCAATTCTGCATCAGATCCATATATAATATATAATGATCCCTTCTATAAATCCTGAGCACTATTGCATCATTTTCAATAACTATTTTCCCATTACGTCTTCGCCCTTTTAATACTAAGTGTGAGTACTCCAATGGACAGCCTGTATTAAATAATAATAATAATTATTATTATTATCAATGATTAGTACTTTTTATTTATTGATTTAATGCTTTTCTGGCATTTAATTCATGTAATGAATAGTTTAGTTATATATTTTAGTTATATTTTTGCTTAAAAACAAAATCTATTTTAATAAATAATTTTCAGATAACTATTTTTTCAATTAAATTTTTTTAATTAACTTTTCAAATGAATGTTAAAACTATTGATTAGTTTTTCAGATTTCAGTTCAGTTTTTTGCATAAAGTTTTGTAATTGAGGTAAAAGTGTTTTTTTTTTTCGTTGAAAATTGAAAACTTTTTTGGACTCAATTCAAACTAATCTAATTCCTAATGAGATGTTAGACTGTTTTGTCATTTCACTACATTTGCATCACATCAGCAAATGTTTTATGCATTTTATTATTAACAATAAATAACTAATTTTTTTGATCTCTTTTACGATTACAAGTGTTTGACAAAACTCATTAAAAAACTCTTTTATATATTTTTATTTAAATCTCTTGTATTTTGAATGGGTTTTAATGTAATGATTGTTTTGTTAGTGAGAATTACAGAACGAGTAATACATAGATGTCTTCATTAACTTTTATTTCTTTTAATCTTTATTACAAGCAATTCATTCATTTGTTTTTTATATTTAAGTTATAAAAAACCGCAAAATTAGTGCAATATTTGTGTCAAAAAACACTGGCATTTGACAACTAAAACAAATTATTAGACAAATAAGTATATCAATAGTTTATTACTATAAATAAAACACTTTTTTTATAGTACTTATAATATTCACTGCAAACCCTCTTATTCTGTTCCCAATTATGAATTTTTATTATTCCTATTCTTGTTATCCGTTATATTAAATAATAAGCCGTTTAGTGTTGACAATAAATATTTGTCGATAAATACAGTATATATTGTTTGACACAATTTTTTTTCCTGATATCACTTCTATTGATTAGAATAGAAGTTCTATAAAATATTTGTTAAATTGAATCATATTTTGCACATTATTTTATGAAATATTTTGTCGACAAATATCAGATCTCTATTGAGAGTATAAAACAGTGTTTTCAGTGGAAATAAATTATTTTTTATAAATAGCATCCATTCATGTAATGCATTAAATATTTCCTCTAATTTAATATTCTATGAGTGAAAATGAAAAATACATTTTTTCCCTGCATTTAATGAAAATTATATTTTAGGACAAAATTCCATTGAAATTGAAATAATTTAGTATTTCTATAAAAATTTAATAAAATTTGTTTATATGTTCTGCAATCGACTCTCGTTTAATAGGACTGAGACACGAATATTGTCATCAAAACGCCAGTTCCTATCGCACAGAGTCTTGAATTGTGAAACACTTATCAAATGACTATAAGATTATAGATTTCCAGAAAAGTATATATTTTATGATTAATAATCTGTTATCTGAAGGAAACTAAGCTTTTGGAGGAAAATATAGCGCTTTTAATGAAATTAAAAAAAAAGTTACGAATTATATAATATTATAATTATATAGTGAACTGTAAGAAGTGGTTGTATTTATGATGAGTAGTCCATTGAGTCGATGACTAAAAATATGGTTATTATTAATGGTATTCCTATAGAAAGTTGTCTTCAATACGCAAAAGCAAACGCGAGGCAGAGATAGAGGAAAAACATTAGCGAATCTAATATTTAGGTCTTTCGCCAAAAAACGTATATAAGCGCTGAAAAATCGATAGGAGAGGACGGACTCACCTTTGCTTCTCCACCAAAACAACTAACTCTCTGTCTGTGCTCTTCACTTAGAGTAACAGTAAATCGCAATCTCTTATTGTGATTCCCTTTTAAATATAAGACTACATTAATATCTATTATAAAAGTTGTTTTTATTTATTGTTGTTTAATGTTATTGTCGAAGAATCGATGCCATAAATTGATAAACGGATCGATTTGTTATAACGACTAATAAATACAATTATATTCTCATTAAATCTGAGAATTCTTTATTCCAAAGCTTTTTATTCAAAGTTAAAGATTTATTAAATTATTTACCGATTCCTGCAATCACTGAATCCCTTATCCAATCACTCACTCTATTCATTGATTTGATTGATTGAAAGTCTATTACTGTTTATAACAAATCCACATCTCATTGGTTGCGGTCAGACGTCTATTATGTTCCCGAATATGTCCGGTTCTCGTAAGCAAAAAGTGATGAATGCTTTAGTGGGCACTCGAACCCGATTCGTGGATGTCATTCGCGAACCGCCGCCACCTCTTCGTTGGTTTTCCAGTTTGAAAGCCGTCTGGACTTTGGCTAAACTTCTCATCTAATCCTAAATCTCATCTAAATATATATTATTATTATCGTTAATATTATCATTAAAGCAATCATTTTATTAATAATTTCCTTCATTTTTATTGTTAATCCTTTGAAATCATTCTATTAATCGTTAATTAATAGAGAATTTAAGAGAAAATTTAATTCCAATAAATCATCGAAACAATCAATTAATTAATTCAAATAAAGAGAATGTCATTAATATCATCAGTAAATTGTTGTATCGCTCCGACGGAATGGTTCGGAGGTTTGTTCAGACAATGCGATCCTCCAGAATGTAAGTCCAAATCAATATCTTATTTGCCAATGAATTGGACTTTCATTTTATAAGTTTTCGAAAATGGTTTTGCATTTCCTTCTATTCATTGCTGTTTTCATAGGTTTTCCAAATTTTATTTTCAATTTTTCATTCAATTCATTGATATTTTCTTTTTTGTGTTGAATTTTGTTTTTTATATTTACTTATGTTCTTATCATTTATTAATATTTTATTTTATAATCACATGAAAATGGTTTTGCTGTTTATATTACATAATTAGTTAATATTTAATATTTTATTCTGATATTTGATTTGATTTAAGGAAATAAAATGCAAATATCCTTCCGTTCTCTTACTATAGGCTGTTGTGGCTGTTGTTCGGCACTAAGACCTCGATATAAACGATTAGTCGATAATATCTTTCCTTCCATTCCTCAAGTATGTAATCAATGATAACTTTACCATTAAATTACAACTATTGTTCCACTGGACGGACAGCCCAGGGTCTCATCAATTATATACTAATTTCCCAATAATTCCATATTAATATTGCAATCAATTAAATAAATATTACAAAACAACTCTTTATATGCATTTCAGGAAACAATACATGCATTTCCAATGTTTGCAATATTTCCCTCTTTGGCTCTATAATTATGATGAGCCCAAGGGTTGTCTCTTATCCTAAGTGTTATTTATAAGCAATAAAAAATCAATTATTTTCCTGTGCGTTGAAAATCAAATACTTTATTATTAGTTCAATGCATAGGAATATTCGTTAATGAAATAACAATAAAATTGAATGCATTAATAGAGCAATAAATTTGAATTATCTCTGAATAAATGATAGGATGGGCTAGTGAAGTCAAATATGGAAAAACTAACCTTTTATGCGCTCTCATCGCCCGAAAAGTTAGACCGAATCGGCGACTATTTAGCGCGAAAAGTAGCGCGAGATCTGTCCCGACATAGAAATGGGTATTCAATCTCTTTTTTCAATACATTTCTATGCAAAACACTGTTTCCCTAATTATAACAAATGAATCAATAGTTTTGTAGTGATAGCTATGGATGCGATGGACCAGTTGTTGGTCGCATGTCATGCACAGACACTTAATCTGTTTGTTGAGAGCTTCTTGAAGATAGTGCAACAACTCCTGGAGAGTCACGAGCCGGACATGCAGTTGTTGGCCACACAATCGGTACACAACATACAAATACCCACTATTAGGACAATAATTAGTCTATATTTTGTTTAAAAGTTTGTAAAGTTTGCGAACATAGAGGAGGACACGCCTTCATATCATCGCAGATATGATTTCTTTGTCTCTAAATTTTCTTCGCTTTGTCACAACGGAAATACCGATTTGGAGGTCAGAAACACTTTACGTACCGCTGGACTCAATGGCTTGAAAGGTGTGATTCGGAAGACAGTTAGTGATGACCTGCAGGCGGACATCTGGGAGGAGACACATATGGATAAAATAGTTCCATCACTTCTCTTCAATATGCAATGTCTGGATGTGATCGGTATGTCCGCCATTGACGGCTCATCACTTTCAACAGCTCCCAGTGCTATCGCTGAGGAATGTCTTCGAGAACTGAGCGGTAGAGCTGCGTTCGGCCACGTGATTAGTGTGGTTAAGCCAATCCTTAAACACTTGGATAATCACCGACTTTGGAACGCCAGACACCCGAATGAGTTTGCGGTCCATACCTTCAAAATAATAATGTATTCAATTCAAGCCCAGCACTCGTATGCAGTCATTCAAATGCTTTTGACTCATTTGGACGACACTTCCCGATCAGATGATCCGATCGACTATAGGATTAAAGTTCGCACCGGTATTGTCACTGTCCTGACAAACATTGTCTCAATATCTGCTTCAGAATCGATTGGTCCGTGTGTTCTCGATATGATTAACTCATTGATGAATCACTTGAGGACTTCCATATCCAACAGTCAAGACGTGAATCATATGGACAATGAGAAGCAGTTCCAGGAGGTAGTCATGAATACTTTGGGTGAATTTGCCAACAATTTGCCGGACTTTCAGAAGATTGAGATAATGGTGTTCATCATGAATAAGGCGCCGTCGACTTCGGCCTCGTCCAGCACTGACATACAATTACAACACATTATTCTGAAAAGTCTTCTAAAGGTGACCACAAAATACAAAACGGTTCACATGACTCAAGCATTTCCGACATCTTTCTTGAATCCATTGCTTTCGCGCTCCTTATCCTCTGATTCAAAAATACGGCTAACGGTTCAGCTTATATTCCATCAGCTATTGGACAGACACAACAATTTGTCAAAACTCTCGAAACCAGTCAGCCTTTCATCACCGGATCAGTTGACTATAGAAAAGGTGGACCGACAGGACCTGATGTTTATCAAAAAACACGGACCGGAACTCCTGCTCCACATCTATGAGAACATCCAACTCAGCAATAATACGGATAAGAATTTTGACGCCATTTATACGACTCTGGCTTTGCTTTGCGTTGAATTGAATTCAGAGGAAACCCTAACAGAACTCTTAAGATTGACGTTTGCGATACAAGACTTGGCATCAGTTAAGAACTCAACGATCACTGAATCCCATAAGTCTTCGATTCATTGTTTGGTCGCCGGGTTTCTCCATCTGATCGGACATCTGATAGCGATTCCCGCGTTTTGCGCTCACATCGAACAAGTCATCAAATTGAGGACTGAGAGGACTCCGTGGCTGATCCCGGAGTTTAGTACGGATTCTAAATATAAAGATCGCATTAAACCCATTGCTAGAGAAGGCAATGATTCTCAGT
The DNA here is from genome assembly GCA_034700865.1 of Oribatida sp. Gr-Ori-00025. Taxonomy (NCBI): domain Eukaryota; kingdom Metazoa; phylum Arthropoda; class Arachnida; order Sarcoptiformes; species Oribatida sp. Gr-Ori-00025. Next base: position 6,411 of record JAQIYF010000387.1, read on the forward strand.
ATTCCAGTCCCGAAGACATTTGGGAAGAATTGATGTTTAATAAAGTGATTATATCTGAAGCACTTCAGAGCAGTGGTCACGACGTCACCACTCTTTTGAACCCATTTATGCCCAGAAATGTCGGTATGTATTGAATGACTTTTCAAATTGTTATTCACTTTATTTCTATAATTAAAATATTGTCTAAACCTTTAGTGGACTCTTCAATGACCAGAAGTATCAGTGATTTGAATACAATTACGGTTGAAGTGGATAGTGTCAACTCATCCCCAGGTCTGCCCCGGGTATGCATTACTATCTGTTCAACTAATTTCAATTCCAATTCAATAAAACATTTGTTCCATTGATTAGAGACAACCAGAAGAAGAAATAACATTCGAATCGTTGAGAAAAATACTAAACGAACCGTTGAGTGCAAAACAGGAAGAGCTGGAGATCAGGCGTTTGGAAATCGTGGACCGATTCAAAAACGCTTCGTTTCACGACCTCATTGTCCGATACGAGAGAAAGGTTTCAAATCTTTTAAAACAATTTTAACAAATATATAGAAAAAATTGATTTTATTTTTTCATGAAATAGTCAACTGATTTACAGCAGAGTCTGTTTGACGCGTTCACTAAGTTCTCAAACTCACAAATAACTCAACAAAAAGCACAACAAATCAAAATTAGCAATCATTTGGACGATCAAGTGTTGGATGTGGTGGACGGACCCCCCCGGACAGAGGCCACCAGTGACTGGCATTTCTATGAGAATCCATTGAAGGAGTTATGCAATTCAGTGGTGAATGAGAGGGGACCTCCGCTTTTTGCGCTTAAATTTCCAGAACTGTTTGTTTATTAATTCTAATTAATTGTTTAAACCATTTGTTGAGGAATTTAATAGAAATTTTAATTCAAATCATTAGAGAATTTAAAAAATAAAAACTTTTAATTCTATTTTATTGTTAAATAATTGTTTGAATTTCAATCTCATAATTAAAGTCAATATTTTTTGGATTTTTGTTCGTAAAACAAGTGATAAATTTGTTTAAAACATAAGTTATATTCGCTTTAAAAATATGGAAAATTGGAATCGAAAACCTATATTCTGTCACCACTGGTGTCGAAGGTCTCAGTCCTTTCGACTTTAGGCCAGGAGTTCATGTTCTCACTTGAAAATTGCCGGCTTTTGTCAGATATTTAACGCCTTTGAATGGTTTATATTTCTATAATAAGACCAATACTTATATCAATTTCAGAGAAATTAATGGCTTTTTGTTGGTTTGCTTCTCATACCTCTCCATACATATCGAGTCGGTTGACTTTGAGTCCAGAAATGGACAGTTGGCTGATTGTGAACTTAACAAGAATGGTGGGGTTGGCGTCTGGCAGCGGAGCACCGGTTTGAAGATTGATAATACCCTTAACATTAGGCAGTTTTCCCATTTCCATTCGGCCCACTTCCCAGACCAGAAGCTTCGACACCGGATCGAACGAGTATTTGCCCTGAGATGGGGTTATATTGACATTGAGAACAGTCTTCGGCATTAATATCTCGATCACCACTCCTTCCAACTATAATACAATATATTTAAAAAACAATTTATAAATTATATAAAAAGTGTATAAAAATAAAAAGAATTCTATGAATTGGAAAAAATATTCATAAAAATGTTTTGTAATTTATAATCGTTTCTCAAATGACTTTTCCTTTAATGAAAAGCTAATGACTTATAGAGTAATAAAAAGTTTTGATTCTAAACCTATAGAAAGATATCAATATTATTATAAGAATAGGTAATGGAATGGAAAGGCGTACGAGTTTTCCCATCGTCTGTTTGGGTCCAATTTGTATCTCTATTTTCCCGGCGCCGACCTCTTTGAATGAGATGTGATGTCGAATATAGATAGGAATGGAAACCATATTTTGGGCGCCGATATGGTATGACATGAGCCGAAAGTTGCCGTCCGGCGGGACGAACGACAAGACCCGTTCGGATTCCCAACGCCTAAACCGAACGCATGGATGAAAGCTTACGTCATCGAAGAGGCGCGGGTTTACGAATGAGAGGCTGAGGTCAGGCATTCCCGAAAGCTTTATACAACAGTCGATCTGTTTATCAGATATTTGTAATTAATAGCAAACATAACAATCAAATAAAAGTCAATAAAAAGAGTCATTAAATCATTGTTTGCATTACATATCCTTGTATTTCAGCGGAAACAACGGAACCGCTCTTATCGATAATGGCATCAATTTCTTCGATTACATCAAAATATGCCTCATTATTGTTATACTTGACGCCAGTCCTCCTCCAGGGGACGTTTGACAACTGGCCCGACGGTAGGGTTGCGCTCACACTATAACACAATCAAAATAATTATTTATCGGCAATAAAAAAATTTCCTTAAAAAAGCTCAAAACAAGTGTTTCTTTGATTTGATCCATACTTTGTTCTTCCGGTGACTGTATTGGCGATCGTCCGTAAAATATTGGGCGGTTTAATGAGTTCCTTAAGAATGTTGGACTCAGTGGCCAACGGAAAGCCATTGTCGAGCATCTCATCCAAGAGTTCGTAGACAACGACGTAATGCTCTTTAATGAGTGATTCGTTGCAGTCATTGAAGTAATCGATGAAATTGTCGACAACTCTGTGAAGGAATTCAATGACAAATAGCGGCGGTATTTCATTGTGAGTGACGGCCACTAAATAGAGTTGACATCTGAAGATCGATATGAGATAATGGTGTGGAGTAGACATCACAGGAGATATGTTGTGCGCCGAAGAGCTCTTCCTCTGGGCCTCCAAGAAGTAGTCGCAAACCGACCGATGGATTACAGACTTCCAGTGCTTTTCCATAAATATATCCCTAAATAAGACAAACATTGCATTCAATTAAATGTAATTACAATTCAGTTCACAATTGAATGAATACCCGCTTTGGTTCACAATAAACAAACTGTCGATCATTTTCACCGCTATTTATAAGTTATTTATTTTTCAAAATATAAATAATTCAAAATTCAATTCAATTAAAGTCTAAATTCATTTAAATAATGGATTTGTTTTATAAAACAAATGAATTAATTAATTGTTTGATTAGATGACGAATACAACACTCCTTTACTAAACATATGATTCCTATCATAGCGTATAATACACTCTATTCTCCATATAATGTACAACACATTCAATACCATTATAAATGATAATTCAATTCAATTAATTGCTAAACATTTCTCAATTAATCTATACTTAAACCCAATTTAAATAATATTGTATTGAATTAGACTTCAATTAAATTCACCTAAAATTCAGTTAAATAAATAAAATTGTGTTTAAAATCCCATGAATTCAATTGAATAGATGTCAGCATTTGTTTCAAAGGAATTGAAGTTTTTATTTGAAAATTGTATTCAGAATTGAAGTGATGTTTAGAAAACAGTGATTGAAAGGCATTGAACATAAACTCAGAGCTAAAGAAAAGTTTTGAAAAGTTTGGTTCCAAAAGTCTTCTCTTCACTTTTGGAAAGCCTAATGAGAGTCCATGTGCTCCCTATTGCCTCCAAAGAGTCTTCTAGAGTTAGGTGTGGCCTAACAGTGCTCTCCACACACATAGGAGAGAGACTCTGAGGTCTGGTGTGTGAGAGAGACACTCATTGAGACACAAGTCTGAGACTTAAGACTTAGTTTTCTCAACACTTTCTTCGCCTGTTTTACACTTCATATACTGCTTGTAGTGATTCCTATCTATAGACTAGTCTTCAAAGTCTTCAATGTCTTCAATGCCTTTATTTAAATATCTATTTATATAACTTTTTTCTTAGAATTTTTTTGTATATATACTGAAAGGTCCGAAAAATGGAATCTCAATCCAAGTCCTGTCGAAACAAACTCTTATCGACAGAAACTCTATTAAAAAC
>JAQIYF010000388.1:0-10314 GCA_034700865.1 Oribatida sp. Gr-Ori-00025
CTCTTGTGATGATCTATATTGGAGTGAACGTGGAGTGGATCTGGAATGAAGTCTTTCCCAACTCAGTCACCGATCCCATTGAGAATTCCCTGTCCCGGGTCTGGAAGGCATGGAAGAGATTGGTTGGCGTCAAACGCGTCGATGCCTTGTCTTTAGAGTCGAAAACTGATGACAAAAACACCACTAAATCGATGGCAAAGCCGCGAAAGAGTGGATTCCGCGACCGAAAGATCATTGAATACGAGAACAGAATCCGAATGTTTTCCAATCCGGACAAAGTGTTCAGATATTTCGCGTCTTTGAAGATAATATATCAACAAAACGAGACAGAGATCTATATGACTCCCGACGACTTCCTTCGGGCGCTGACGCCTGGCGTCAAACAGCCGGACGGTCTCGGTTTGGATCAATTCAAACGAATAGATCTCTCAAAGGTTTTGAAAAAAATTCTCATTTGATAAACAAATTTTGTGAAAACAAAACTCTAAAATCAATGTCTAATTAGAAACTACAGTAAAACTCCGTTTAAATTGTCGATAAAAATAATAATTGATTTCCTTTTTTTATTCGCATTTCAAATGTGATTATTGTTGTAATCGCGGGACAGGAAGAGGAGTCAGATCTGAGTGCCAGTGCTATGCTTTCTCAAGTATTGCTGATTGTGAGCATAAATCCGCTACTTTTTTATCACTCGATTCGCTTTAATTCATTTGGTTTGCAATTGATTTCCCAAACACTCAATCATTTGATTCAATGCTTTATTAGTAAATAAGTTAACGAATTATTTCCCAAACCATTAGTTTTTTGGCTCATTATATGTTTCGCTTGAATTTTGATTTAAATTTAGTTTATTTCCATTCAATTAGTTTTTAGTTTTAATCCCATTTTTGTTTTTTTTGTTTTGCTTTTATTTTTTATTTTTAGTTCAGTTTTTTTATTTTGTATTGTTTTTCATAATAAAAATGAATATATATTTAGGGAAACAAAGACTTGTCGTATGGCCTGAAACCCGATTCCATATTTTACAAACTCAGTAATTATGGTTTAATTAATTATTCGGATTTCCTATTCCTGTTGACTGTCATTTCGGGTGAGTTCTTCGCCGAATAAGTTGACCAGAAATTAGTTGAATAACTGTATTTCGTCGGCCATTAGTCTCTCGACGGCATTTCGAGATCGCATTCCGAATGTTTGACCTGAACGGTGACGGGAATGTCGAATACGATGAGTTCGAAAAAGTACAAAATGCCATACTTTCCCAAACAAGTATTGGCAAAAAGTTAGGATCAAATCGAAGCGGATATAAGGGTCAGTCACTACTGTCCTCAGAACTGGAATATTCAGTTTAGGGGAAGGCATGCGAAGAGGGCTTCAAATTCTGATTGAAATTACTTTATATATTATTTTTTGTAAAACAAAAAAATGGTTTTGAAATTAGTTTTAATCTAAGATTTCGCAAATTCTTTTGCAAATATATTAATATTCACTAATTAGTTGATAATTATTCAAATAATATTATAATTGAGTAAAAAACTAATTGATTTCTCATTCAAATGGTGTTCCATTAGGTGTGAGCTCAGCGCTCGCCCGCTATTTCTTTGGTGAAGATCTAAAACAAAAGCTAACGACAGAAAAATTTCTTGAATTTCAAAAACTACTTCAAACAGAACTCTTAACTCTTGAGGTATTCATAGGAATTAAAAAAAACTCTACAATTGTTTCAAAGTTTGTCTTTTGATTTGAACCCAAAGTTTGACCGCAAAAAACCGAATCCAATAACCGGTAAAATAAAAGAATCGGATTTCGCGGAACTATTGGTGGCCTACGCGGGACTCACAGAGAAGAGGAAAAACAAAATGATTAAAAGGGTTAAAACGGCGTTCGGAAGGGATGAGGAGGGCCTCCACGACGAGGGCATCTCTTTAGAGGATTACTTAAATCTATATAATTTTCTACAGAATATCAATGACGTTGACATAGCACTGGCCGTCTTTAACATTGCCGGCGCTTCTATAGATCAAGGTTTGAGTCAATAATCTATAGGTTTGTAGAACAATAGGCTTTTTATTATCTATTGTCTATTGTTAGCGACTCTCAAACATGTGGCCAAAACGGTGGCCCTCATTGAGCTGAGCGACCATATGGTTGAAGTGTTGTTCACACTATTCGATGAAAACCGTGAGTTTATTCGTCCGAATCGGTATTTATATAATGATTATATCAATTATTTGTTGTAATCCAGAGGACGGACAGCTCAGTAACAGAGAATTCATTGCTGTAATGAAGGAACGACTACGTCGAGGCCTAACTAAGCCGAAAGACACCGGTTTTTTCAAACTTCTTCGCGCGATTTGGAATTCACTGAAATTTGATTTATAAAACACTTCATTAAACCCAAAAACAATTATCTTATTTAAAAACAATTGATTCTGTTTTGGCTGTAAATGAGCTAATAATCTAATAAATGTTTGAATTATATGAATAGCAAAGCGTATACTGTTTTCGAATCCCCGGAATGTACTGAAGACCTGACCCAATGACAGCACTGATAGCAATGACAGACAACAAGTTTTGTTGTTTTTAAAGGTCATTAACACTCATATAACTAAATAACAACTTTTTACTAATGATCACAACAACTAAAACATCAATAAAAAGCAAGTTTTGGTATTGAAGTCGAATTCAATGCTTCACTTATTTGCCGACTTTCAGACCTCCAGTGCTCTCAGGCCTGACCTTATGTTTTATCTGATGGTCTGCAGAGCGGAACCAATTACTTGAACTGCTCTTCTGCTCCTCTTCTGCTGATGTTTCGAAAGAAGTCCTTCCGTTGCACAACAACTCCAACTGTCGTTCAATATGATTGTCGGCAAAAGGTTTTCAATAAATTCTGTATTCATTTCAATCTTATTCTTCATTTCAAATGCATTGAGTGTTAAATACGAAAATAAAACACATTTTTTTGATAAAAGTAATAATAGTTTTATTCAAAATTATTTTAAAGAATTTTTAATTAATAAAACACTTGAAGTGAATAATAATGAAACTCTTAATCTCAGCGAAACATTTGTTAATAATAAAACTTTTAGTGAACTTCTATTGAATAACAGCAGGAATTATAACGAATCGAATCCAACTGTGCTTTTGAAACAGTTATTCGAAGAACTGAACAAAAGTGATACTAATGTGAGCGCAAGTGAATCGCGAACTTTGAGTTCGTGGTTAGGATTGAATCGATTCCGAAGACCACAATTTCAATATAATAAGCCGTTCGGAGGACCGGCTCATAAACAAAGTTCACCAAACAGTCCATACATAGCGCCACCAATTTTCCCCCAATTCCCGAGCCGTCCGAATAGCTTTCCCGGACCTCATGATCCCGACTCTCTTCTTCTTCCGCCTTCTCTTTTCGAGGAAAGTGGTGTCAAATATTGGCTCGAATTCATCGAAAACGCCGGAAAAGATGATAATAGGGAACCCGAAGAATATTCTTCGAGACCAATAAAACCCATTCGAAAGCCATCATATTTCAGACCTTCTGCTAACAAACCCATAGATATCGGAGAAAAACCTAATGAAGAAAACGATGACTTCTTTGACGATAATGAGGAAAATGATGACCAAAATGAGGAACTAAATGAAGAGAATAAAGATTATTCGGAGACCACTGATGAGCCAAAATCTTCAGGAAGTGCTTCTTCACAGAGCAAAAACACGTATGACACGACTCCGAGATGTGATAAGTTTACTGAAGATATTTGTGTCGACGACTTTGAATACCCGGAACAGGCGATTGTCGATGAGATCTACAAACGGCGCGACATTTTTGAACTCATGTACTCTGAAGTGAGAGATAACGTTCCACTCGTCGATGGAATTCCAAGAGATGTCGAGGAGTCCTATAGTTCTGATTACTATTACGACAATAAAGACCCGCAAACATCGAGCAGTGGTCACGGGAAGACAGATAAGAGGCCCGGCCATGGATTTGTATGTCCAACAGAAGTGTTGTACGGAAAGCCAAAACTGGCCCGAAATAAAAGAGGGGACTGGAAGGTGATCGTCAATGCGGCCGAATTCACACAAACCGTTCGGATGGAGAAGTGCTTAAAGCCTAACAATAAATGCAATTATATTTCATATCCAGACTTCGACTCCCGATGCGCTCAAGTCCACTCTTACCATCGACTCCTGGTGTTTGAGAAGGGAAAGGGCTTTTATATCGACACCTTTCGCATTCCGACCGCTTGCACGTGTCACGTGAACCGGAAGGTCACATATAAACCGCAGGTCACGGCTTCACAAACGCAAACATTCCATAAAAAGCAAAGGCCTTCGCCTTCGCCGGCGCTCAGCAATACTTTGTGGTCAATATTGGGCGGGAATTTACCGAATGATAAAACGGGCGGTTTTGGTGGTTTAGGTCAGTCCCAGGAATTGATTAAAAATCAAATCAATTTATTGCAACAAATGAAACACTTCCCACAATTGGCTCACATCTCACCCGAGAATGTCTTCCAACAGTTGATGGACTTCCAGACAAACTCAGAGAGAATGTCGATTCCACAGAAGAACTATCAAACGCCTCCTAAATCTGATTCATTGAGTTTCAGTCAGAGTGATATCGATTACATAATTCCAGGACTAGTGGTAAACGACGGTCAGAGTAGTTCAGAGCGCAGACCACAGAACCAAATGACCGCTTCTTTGGCGCAAATACATCAGAACTCAGGAACGACCACATTATTGAATCCTAACGCTAACGGCGCGCCAATAGTTCAAGTAATTCACGTTCCGGTCACGTCTGCGATAGCGCAGCCAAATCGAGATCCGGTGCCGGTCTATAAGAGTCAATCGAATCCCACTTTCAATGATTACAGTTATTTAGACTCCAGTTCTCTCTTTAATAAACAAAATTCTAATGAATTCCTACAGACATTCGGCGAAGACTTGTCGAACATTAATGTCGACAACTTTAAGCCAATGCTAATGGGAATGTCGTCGAAGACTAACTCGAGTTTAATGTCACCGAACAGTGAAAGGGGAGAACATATCAAAAGGGGATCCGATATGTACTCCAGGAATAGTGACTTCGAAATGACGAATAAAAAACGAGAATTAATGGTTGAAAAGGCATTGAATAAGAAAATCAATTTCTCATACCATCCCATTCTGGAGTACATAAGCCGTTAAGCCCTAAGCCCTCACCTCTTAATTGTTGTTCCAATTCTTTTGTTTGTTTTTTAAGTTATTAATAAAATAAAATACAAATTATCTCTAGTTTTGATTCTTTTAATCATTTTTTTTCTAATTTAATATTAATATTGTTTTCAATCGATTCAATTGATTCTCATATAAAAAAGTAAATTATTTAATAATAAACATCTATTTCGTGGAATCGAGTCCTGTCTTCACGCACTGATTCCCACCGATTCTTAGCCTCTCATAAGTTGAACGAATGTCAGCCAAAAAATCAATTTTCTATTAAAAATAATGGAATTGAGAAATGATTTCAATGAGGACTTGATGTCAATGTTTGCTTAGATTTGGTTTAAGTGTCGAGAATGACATTCAATAATGTATTCAATCAATAAATCCGTGTTTTCATTGATTTTGTTCACTATTTTCATATATTCTGTGTTTTGTCAAAACGCTATTACAGACATCCAAGTGCTGGACAGCTATTTCGACGACGCCTCAAAGTTTATGGTCAGTCGACCTATTTTAGGGGGAATCCAATTAGTTGTGCCCAAGACTCCAATTGCTGTTCCCCATTTAGCACCCGTTCAACTCCTGGCGCACAGTGAATGGCCAGCATATCAGCCCTTATATCGATCGCGAATTATACCGAAATATAAGGAAAATTATGAAAAACCATCGAATAATCATTTTGAACACAACTATCACTCAAAACACAAGAAACCAATGAATGGATACCACTCTCGACGTCATAGACATAAGTATCCGAAGAGTATTAACGACCGGTTGAGACAACAAAAATCACAGAAAATAGAAGAAACAGAAAACTTATTAAATGATTTGCCCAACCATTCAGATGATGAAAGAGAGCCTCCGTTTTCATATTACGATAGTTTCCCACCGTTTGGCAGAAATAATGATAAAAAGACAAATCGGCCAAAAAATATCTACAATAGACCGCAACCAAAACGGCCGAAGAGTTATTTTACAAAGTCTTCACCCCTACTATTAGATGATCCAAACGATACGGAAGAATATCGTATAACAAAACCCATTCGACCAGTCAGTAGTACAAAGAAACCGATGTCTCTATTCGACACTTCGCCCCCAAAGAAGTTTATGCAATCAATGAAACCAATTACTCAATGGTCACCAGAGATATCGAATACACTTTCATCGGATTTAAACAGCAATCCTAACGGTGGAAGTGGTGGTAATCAAAAGCCAAAATCAGAAGCCTATCGAACAGCCACTGCAAACCAACTGTCCCACAAACAGAATAATAATTATTCGAATAAAAAGCCATTGAATGACGACAGCCCTCAGATCTCATTGAGTGGTGACAACGAATCCAATGATCTTCAAAACGATGACTTGAGTTCGAACGACGATCCGAACCATTTTCCTCATCAGTACTCCATTGAAATCCGTTGGAAGAATAGAAACAATGATTTAATGAATGCACCGGAAGGTGATTATGACGATCGAGAGATGCATTCGAGCAAAGACTTAGATCACGCCCGGTATCGGCTCTTCAAACATGAAGAGGAAGAGCACTGGCACGACAAGAAGTGGCTCAATGAGGGACTCAGAAAGGCTCACAAGAATGGACATCCAGTTCACGTACACATTCAAAGGCCAGGCATTATGTTAGGATCCAATGCTCACTACAATCCAATACCACTTTATGCCCAACCGATGGCCACCGGCGCCACTTTGGATGAGATTAACAAACATTTTGCAATTCCGACGAAGAATTTTCCCGTAAATAATCGATTCATGAAATGGGCGAAGAGTGCCATTGATTTAAATAATCCACACAATAATAAATATATAACACTCTTCGGGTAACGTAATTCACAAATTTTAATCACGTATTCATAATAGTCAAGAATGGGTCAGACATTCAGCTCAGGTAGGGCTCAGTTGTTCCTCTACAACATTAACTTAGTAATGATTTAACCATTTTATAGCAGAAATGTGTCTTAGAATCGCTAATAAGTAGACAAGGTCACATTCACTTTAAAAGAACTGTCGCTTTTTGAGTGCTAATATGGTATCAAATTATAGTTAAAAAATATACTTTGAGTTTCATTTATTTCCATAAAATTCAATTTAAACTCTATTTTTCAATAATCATTAATTTAAATATTAACACAACTCTATCAGTGAATAGACTTTAAATCTATTAAATTATTTCAATTATTTTCCTAAAAATAATTATCTCTTTTAGACTATAAATAGTAATTTCTTTTGCGATATCACAGATATATTGATATATAAACCAATTGTATAACAAAAGCATTAATGCTAAGCACTATTCCCATAATAAATAATAAATAAAAGTAATATAAAAGTAATTGCAATCCATTTCAACCAGAATTATAACTATAGAATAAATTGTGCCATCGATTGAAAAAATAAGAAAATACTTGTAATTAATTCCTAAGAATTACTGTTTGAGCCGTTTATTAACACAATAGTCATCTAATTAATTGCAAATTCTGTCGATTCTTACCCAATGTTATCCATTATTTTAAAATCAATTAATAAAATATTTTCGTAACTCATGATTAAAACAGTTTTTATTATTAATTTGTAAGCAATTATTGTTTAAAATACAACATTGTATTAAATATGAGAAAAACTTAACATTTTTTTTTTGATATAATGACAAACTTATGTACAAAACATGTTATTTTGAATAATAATTAAATGCATTTAAAGGCAAATCTGATATCCGACCGGACACTCAAAACACTCTAAATTAGTGATCAATAGAGGATTGTCTGAAATAAAGCGAATGAAAACCACTTCTGTTCTCTCAAAAGTAATAATAATTTTCTGTTCAGTTTTGTCCAACTTTTTTGAACTTTCGATTAGAGTCCAGGTCTCAAAATCAATAGAGATTTGGACCAAAAAGTTCATTAAATCGCAATTATTATCCATTTTCTTAAACTTAAAACCCATTGAATTCACACAAAAAGGTTGACTTAATTGGAAATTAACTGAATTGTTGTCAAACCAACAAATGCTTCCCTTTTCGAGTGGAATCCAATCCCTTTTCACTTCTTTACCGCCGATTATCTCTGTTTTCTGATATCCATGACTCACATCCAAATACTTTCGGTCTGAGGTCTGATAAGCTCTCAAATGACTGAAGACATTGTTTTGCGGAACCACTAAATGATTATTCATTTCAATGCCAATCGTACTGTACATGCATTCGAAGTGCAAGACATCGAAAGACGAATTTTGAATATTGCCGGGAATTGTAACCGCTTTCGAGCCCTTAATTCGAATATAGCGGACCGGCCGGGGCTCGAAGAACAGGTATTGATAGGAACGGCACAAATACTTCTGATAATTGACAACTGTTTGCCAATTGTTCTTCTTGTCGACAGACACTTGAATGGAATAACTGTAAGAATTCATTGCAATGTCGTTGAGAACCAAAACGATATGATTTATGAGAAATACTTTCGATAATTGGACTAAAATTTCTTTATCGCCGGCCATCCCTAAGCTATGGCACGTACAGGAGCTGTGAGTATAGCACCGGTTCGTGTCGTTAATCATTTTAAATCGTTTTCGGCCTTTAGTGACCTTAACATCGAATCGATTTGTGGCCGCATTTTGATTGAGAAGAAGAAATCCCCGAAAATCAGTCATATTTTTCTTCCATCTCTTCTTCAAATGCTTTTCCAAATAATCATTAAATAGAGTGAAACCGAAATCAAATGAATAGATAATTGCTTTCATTCTGTCTTTACTGATGTGTTGGACACGAATCGAATCAAAGAGTTGTTCAACAGTTTTCAGATCCGTTTGTTTGCCATTGCATTGAAGCCAATGGCAAATACTGGTGACAATTGTCTCCTCGTTTTGGACATAAAATGAGTCCCTTTTAAACATTTCAATCAATTGTGAACTCGAGAACTCTTCGAACCATTTCTGTGAAACTATTTGTTCCGCGTTTTGATCGATAAATAGATTCGTCGATCGAATCAATTCGGGAATTGCGTAGAAATTGGCCGCTCTTTGGATATGGAATATGTTTGACATCGAGAGTGCGATCTTTAAGTGGACCACAATCTTGTCCAACAGGTCCTGAAGACAATAGTATTGCGAAAGACTTAGGATTTCGATCACCAGATCAATGGACAGCGTATTCAACAATAGATTTCCCGAATATAGAAAATATAGGATATGTTTGAACGGTTCGGCCCTTATGTCCAACAAATCAATCACTGGTTTCGGTTCCGATGGCTTCGATTCCTTCCATTCCTTCATATGTGTGAAGAACAGACCTCTGAAGTAATGGCTTCGGACCGACAGAACCATTCTATTGATGGGTATCTCCTGTCCATCGACTCTGAGTTTGCAATCACTGTATTGTTCGTTGAGAAACATTTTAGTGATGTCTTTGGTGTGACTCTCGTTAAGACATATCCGTTTCGAACCAATGATATCCTTGTCTTTCGCTCTATTGAAGAGATCGTCTTCCGAGTCATAACTTCTTTTGGGCATCACTTTCACCACTGATTTAATTGCGTTTCAAATGCAATGATATTTGAAAATTGGCTTTAATTTCAATTATGAAATGTTTTATTCAAATAAAGCAATGATTTTATGATTGAATTCAAACCAAACTTTTAATTAATATATAAAAAGTCTGAATCACTATATCATTGAAACTATGAATCGATCGCTAATTTCAAACTTTTATTCAAAAACTGATTTTTTTTATTTAATTATTATTTTCTGATAAATAAGATATTTATTTAAATGTTATTAACTTTTATTAATTAATGACTGACTGATAGTTAGCAAACATTTATTTGAATTGGATTTTAAATGTGAAAGAATTGTCTGATTCTTCAGAACCAGCTTTAAGTCCAATAATCTATTTGTTATTCAAATAGACATTTGTTTTAAAAGTTTTCCTAACTTTTACTAAACTTATATTAATTATTGTTTTTACAGTTTTTTAGTTTTATCAGAAAACTAATAATTTATTTGTAATAATTCAATGCATTACTTAGTAGTGACTAATGTAGTGAATAAGGACGGGTCACTCATTATTAGGAATTTTTAAACAAATTATTTGTTATT